>JACXGM010028261.1:0-13904 GCA_016801145.1 Umbra pygmaea | reverse complement strand
CTGCAAATCTACCAAGACCCGGCCGTCCCTCTAAACTTTCAGCTCATACAAGGAGAAGACTGATCAGAGATGCAGCCAAGAGGCCCATGATCACTCTGGATGAACTGCAGAGATCTACAGCTGAGGTGGGCGAGTCTGTCCACAGGACAACAATCAGTCGTATACTGCACAAATCTGGCCTTTATGGAAGAGTGGCAAGCCATTTCTGAAAGATATCCATAAAAAGTGTTGTTTAAAGTTTGCCACAAGCCACCTGGGAGACACACCAAACATGTGGAAGAAGGTGCTCTGGTCAGATGAAACCAAAATCGAACTTTTTGGCAATAATGCAAAAGGTTATGTTTGGCGTAAAAGCAACACATCTCATCACCCTGAACACACCATCCCCAATGTCAGCATCATGGTTTTAGCCTGCTTTTTTTTCAGCAGGGACAGGGAAGTTGGCTAAAATTGATGGGAAGATGGATGGAGCCAAATACAGGACCATTCTGGAAGAAAAAATTCCAGACCTGAATCCAATTGAGAATCTGTGGAAAGAACTGAAAACTGCTGTTCACAAAGCTCTCCATCCAGCCTCACTGAGCTCAAGCTGTTTTGCATGGAGGAATGGGTAAAAATGTCAGTCTCTCGATGTGCAAAACTCATAGAGACATACCCCAAGCGACTTACAGCTGTAATCTCAGCAAAAGGTGGCGCTACAAAGTATTAATTTAAAAAAGTTTGAAACATCCAATAAATTTAATTCCACTTCATGATTGCGTCCCACTTGTTGTTGATTCTTCACAAAAAATTACAGTTTTATATCTTTATGTTTGAAGCCTGAAATGTGGCAAAAGGTCGAAATGTTCAAGGGGGCCGAATACTTTCGCAGGGCACTGTACGTCTTAGTTTCAGTGAAAAATTGAATAATTAAAAGTGCTTCAGTCACCTCACACTGCAATAACCTCTGGACAACTTTTTTTCTAGTGTGTGTGCATATCATAGCCTATGTCATAATAAACTCTTCTTCCTATGCACAATGTTATTCTCCCTTCTGTTGTTGTGATCTTCACAAGATAGCTGTAGTTAGCTAGCTGAGTCCAAAGTGCGACTTCACTTTGACATGAGCTGCATCACTTCTATTCATGTCCAGAATAATTGGACAGTGCATGCTGTTTCTTGCGCATACAGGCACAATGAGTTGAATAACCTTAAGATCAGCATCATAACCAGTTTGATAATTGAAGTGGCAAGCAAATGCAGTTCATGTGTAAAATAAAATGTTAATGTCTTGTTTTTAATTTTTTCTTTGCAAGGCTGTGGTGTTGCCTGACTTGCTCTGTACAACTCACAACACATTTTGCACAGAATGGTTATCAGTGTTTTGTCTGACTTCAAAAAGCCAAACCACTGCCATATCACAAAGTGGTTCTCTCTTTTTAGTCATCATTTTTTAATTTTCTTCTCTATTTTTCAAAGAGCTTCCGCTGTCGATCCGACTCATCTATCAACCATCAATTCGACACGTTCAGTGATGTGCCTGGGCATTGTGGGCACGTACTGTACCAGAACGTGCATGCAGTGTTGGTGGCTGCTGCTGTTCGATTGGCTGTTTGCGTATTATGCAAGTTATCAATGTTGTAGTTTGTGAAACCTTTGTGGACCTAAAATAAATATGACTTTATCAAAAATATATAACATACGTTTATCATCGATATCATATTTGTTTATCCTGATAAAAATGTATATTCATTTATTGCCCAGTCCTAGGCCAGCAATAAGACTTTTATAATTTTGATAGACTGCTATCCTATTTAAAAACAAGTATTGCATTAATTAAAGGTTAGCTACCTAGAACATGTTAATACAACTGCTCCTTTTTGTCCACCCCATTGGGAAGCAACTGACAGTAAGAGTGAAAGCACCTTGATTCAACTTGTTTGCTAGTGAGTGCACGTCGGTCACCTAATGTGATGCAGATCTTCCGTTGGCCACTTTTGAACTTTCTCCTGTCTGTTTTTGTCATTTACATACTACACAAGATATCAACCAGCCACAGCATTAGTTAGCTAGCTGGTAGCTTAGCTATCGGCTGAAAAGCCTAGTCTGACTTCAACGTGCAACATCACTTTGATATGAGCTGCACCATTTCTAGCCATGACCGGATTGATTGGCTCAAGGACAGTTTCTCACGCATGTAGATAATCGCACCACAAGCTCAATATCCTTAGTGTCATAACCTGACGTATTATCTAGCTGACAAGCAAATGCAATTAATTTGTATAGTAAAATAATAATTTCTAGGTTTTAGTGTTTTTAAATAAATAAATAAAAAAATTTTTTATGTGTGGCGGCAGTGGTGCAGTGCTATGATAAAATGATCGCAAAGGAAACACTGTATCCAGACGCTCAGTGTATCCCTCTGCCAGTAAAGGCAGAACTGAACTTCTTTTCCTCACTTAAAACTTTTATTTTCAACACTTTTGGCATACTTTTGAGGTTCTACTAGCACTGTTTTTCCAACCAGCTGGTCCTGTTTGGTTCAGGAAATCATCTAATCAGTAAGTACCTCATTCAGTAGACTGAGGTGTACCACGGTTGGAATTCAACGGACAATGAGATGGAATGGATGCCATACAGGTAGAGATGCTGATGGTAAAAAATATTTCTGTATTCTCTTCATTTTCTTCCAGAGCTGTATTTGTTTTTACTGCATAGCATTTTAGGTGTTCCTTTTGAGGTTTTTAAACTTGACTGCTAAATGCAAACTCTCAAAGTTGTTAGCATAGCTAGATATCAGTGGCTGTACCTAAAGCTGTATAAAATTGATTGGTGACAATGACATGAACATATTGTATATTTCCCATCCATACGTGAAGTATACTCAGCTGAACAATAGAGTAAATGTAGTCGAATAATGCTGGGTGGCAAAGAGGAGATTGTGTCTTCCTTCGGAGCACATTCTTTATTTGTGGCCCTCCCTCCCTCCTAGTCTTCAAGCTAGCAACCGTGTGATGGAGCTGGACCACCTAGATGGGAAGCTAAAGATCCAGTACTCTGACCGCCTGGTGACCCTGCTGAGGGAGGTCAGGCAGCTGTCAGCCCTCGGCTTCCCCATCCCAGCCAGGATTCAGCAGGCGGCCAACACCGCAGACAAGTTCTACAGACAAGCCATCATCCTCAAACAGGCAAGAACACATACAAACACGTCACACACTCTCAACACAGCATTATGTTTGTGATGCGCGGTAACCCTGTTTTTGTCAGGTGGCCCACTTCTACAACACCATCGACCAGCAAATGATCCCCTCACAGAGACCCATGATGCTCAACTATGCCCTGGCCTTCGAGCAAGTCATCAAGGTACTTCCATACACTTCCATAGACATTATATGGCCAATAGTGTGTGGACACGCCTACTAAGTATTTAGTTCAGGTGTTTTAGCCACACCCATTGCTCACAGGTGCATAAAATCCAGCATATAGCAATGCAATCTCTATAGACCAACATCTGCTGTACAATGAGTTATACTGTAGAGCTCAGAGACTTTAAACATGAAACCGTCATAGGATCGCACCTTTAACACAGGTCATATAAACATGAAACCGTCATAGGATCGCACCTTTAACACAGGTCATATAAACATGAAACCGTCATAGGATCGCACCTTTAACACAGGTCATATAAACATGAAACCGTCATAGGATCACACCTTTAACACAGGTCATATAAATCACAATGTCACTGGACCCCGGAGTGATGAATCATGCTTCACTAGCTGGCAGTCTGATGGATGAATCTGGGTGTGGCGGATGCCAGGAGAATGCTACCTCCCAGAATGCGTGTTTGAAACTGTTTTTCAGGGTTTGGGCAAGGCCCCTTGGATCATCTTAATACTACAGGATGCAAATACATTTAAGACAACTTTTTGGCAACAGTTTGGGGAAGGCCCCTTTCTGTTTCAGCATGAGTCCGTGCCCCTGTGCACAAAGTCATGGTTCGACATGTTTGGTGTGGAGGAACTCAAGTGTTCTGCGCAGTGCCCTGACCTCCCCATTGAACACCTTTGGGATGAATTGGAACAGCGATTGCAAGCCATGCCCAACATCAGTGCCTGACCTCAGAAGTTATTTTTTTGAGGAATGGGTACAAATTCTCAGACACAATGCAAAATCTTGTGGAAAGCCTTCCCACAAGAGTGACTGCTGTTATAGCCTCAAAGGGTGGTCTCCATATTAATTCCCATGTTTTTGGAATTGGGATGTCTAACATACGGGTGGGATGGTCAGGTGTCCATATACGTTCGGCCATATAGTGTCTGTTAGCTCCAGTTGCCACAGCCCCTGTGTATTCTTTTGGTTCTGACCACTACTGCAGCAGAACCCGCGTTCCCAGTCCAAGGAGTCTGGTGGGAAGGTGCAGATCACCTGGGATAATCCCAAAGAGCTGGAGGTGTACATCGGAAAGCTACAGTCTGCCGCAGAGAGACTCTCCAGTGAGAACCGTAAACTGAGGAAGTGGCACACGGACTTCACTGAGAAGGTGGTGAACCTGATGGGTGTGGACCTGCTGAGGCACCAGCAGCGCTGGAAGGACGGTCTGCAGGATCTACGCACCGGGTTTGCTACTCTGGAGGCACAGGTAAGCACAGAATGGCAGAGAGTACTAAGGAGCTTTGTATTGAAAGGTTTAAATGTTCAAACCATGCGTTCCTTGCAGCGTCTAAAAGACAACACTAAAAAGACGTGAAACTGGCTTCTAAGGGCTACTAACAGCAGATTATGTCAAGGAGGGAAAAAACATTGAACGCATTTCCAGCTTGATTACTTCTCACCAGGGCCATAGCCAGGGTTTAGAAACTAGTGAGGTCAAGATTTATTTTTAGTAAAGCATATTTACAACACAATGATCCAAAACATAAAGCACAATCTACAATGGAATGGTTCACAAATAAACATATCCAGGTGTTAAAATGGCCAAGTCAAAGTCCAGACCTGAATCCAATCGAGGATCTGTGGAAAGAACTGAAAACTGCTGTTCACAAACGCTCTCCATCCAACCTCACTGAGCTCGAGCTGTTTTGCAAGGAGGATTCAACAATTTCAGTCTCTCGATGTGCAAAACTGATAGAGACATATCCCAAGCGACTTACAGCTGTAATCGCAGCAAAAGGTGGCGCTACAAAGTATTAACTTAATTTTGCACGCCCAATTTTTCAGTTTTTTATTTGTTAAAAAAGTTTGAAATATCCAATAAATTTCGTTCCACGATTGTGTCCCACTTGTTGTTGATTCTTCACAAAAATTACAGTTTCATATCTTTATGTTTGAAGCCTGAAATGTGGCAAAAGGTCGAAATGTTCAAAGGGGACGAATACTTTCGCAAGGCACTGTACAAAATACATTCTTTAGGTGGACTTACTAGTGATGATCAGTTTAACAGCCATTTAGATGGCACAAAAACAGTTTAGACCAAAAACTATAGCATTCTAATAACATGGGCCTTACATCATTGATGACACAAACCTCTCCTACTCCACCCGTCTGGGTTAGCGATGAGTGTTTTGGATTAGAAAGCTTTGAATTTGTGTCTGCTCTCATGTCATGAAAGTGTGTATGTGTGTGTCGGGTGATATAGGGCTTCAGGTCAGGGGACATGAAGGCTTGGAGGCAGCACTGGAACCACCAGCTGTACAAAGCTCTGGAGCACCAGTATCAGACCGGCCTGGAGGCCCTCAACAAGAACCTGCCTGAGATACACATTGACCTCACTTTCAAGTTAGTGGCCTGCTCACTCATTTTTCTGTCTATTGATCTGCTTGTCTCCAGATCTATCTGTCTCTGTTATAACTCTAGCATCAATCGGTTCAATGGTAAGGCATTAACCTGTCCACTCTGTGTCACTCCAAGTGATGATATAAAAATGTATTGGCAAAAATTGCTGATTTCCTTGCAAATTGGCAAGGAATTTATAAAAATAATGTGAATTGTTAATCCTTGTTTTTGCTTTTGTTGGTCACATTTATGGGGACACCTGGTTCCCCCTGGCATTCATTAGTGCATACCAGAGCCATAGAGAGAGAGAGTTGCGTCAATGGAGGGTAAAAAATTATAGTGTCACGTGGTACGGTCACGTGGTTCATGCGTCTCTAAAAAGTTACAAGCGTATGATTTTAATACATTGAAGTCTATGGGAGCAGCTGTAACAAGAGCAATTTTTGGTATGATCTATTATATGAAAGTTGTTTCAAGTGCTGTTTACAAATTTACAAATTGATTGTTAACTGTTTAAGTTAGCTAGTTTTCCTCAAACATTTAAATTCGTTGATTTTATAAACTTACGCTAAAAACGTCAGCTAAAATGTGTCTGCAATGCAGGTTTAAAAAGTAATTTGGATTTTAAAGTTATTACCTCAGTAAGGAGCTGATGAAACGTTGTTTCTCTACGGCGACACGGGTAGTATCTCAGTTTGTTTGGAACTGTTGAGGGTCTCCATGATCCGCCATTGCTGTAAAAAAACTGACTGATGAAGTGAACGGAGTTGAAGCAACTCTCTCTCTGTGGCTCTGCTGCATACTATTGGTATTAGAATACATGATTTTTGAGTTGCCTGGATCTCTTTTCTCTCTGTCTACAGGCAGGGTCGTCTGCAGTTCCGTCCTCCATTGGAGGAAGTGAGGGCCAAGTATTTCAGGGAGATGAAGAGGTTTATCTCCATCCCCAATCAGTTCAAAGGAGTCAGTGCTCAGGGGGAGGAGCTTATCTTCAGCATCATGATTGACAGGAATGCTTCAGGGTTCCTCACCATCTTCAGCAAGGCAGAGGAACTGTTCAATAGGCTGCTGGGCGTTCAGGAGAAGTTTAAGGTGTGTTACTTAATGTTAAACATCGTTCCTTAGTCCCACTCATACAGATGTATCTATAGGAATAGATTGTTCCACAAAGGGTGGTATTGGGTGATATGGCTTAATAATGCCTTAAAATTACTTAAATATAGTTTTTGAAATTCTTTATAAAATGAGACATTCGGGGGGGTCTGCGTGACGTAGTGGGCTAAGTTGCTTCATTGCAGCATTATGTTAGTCAGTGGTTCAAGCCTGAATATGGGTTCTCCGGCTTTCCCAGACCTCCAGAACGAGGCAGCACAAATTGGCATGGTATTTTTGTTCTATTGTATTTTCCTGATGGATTCCACAAGTTCTAAGGATTTTTTTGCTAGCAACTGGCAGATTGATAAAGGTATTGTGTCATCTCAGTACCTTGCTGCTACATACTAGTGATGGAAAGCTCAACTCTTCTTACAGACCTTTCTAGTCGTTCAGTAAAAATAACTAATCTTCCAAGTCATTTTGTTTATTTGATTCAGTAATGCCTAGATCATACCAGACACCCCTACCAGGGAACCAGAAATTGCTCACCTTTCAAATGAATGACTTTGTCATTCTTGAGTCTTTTTAACTTGAAGGGGAAAAATTATGAATATCTATAATTCGTTTGTGTACCGAAATCGCTCTAAGAAGTTATTTGACTTTCTCGCTCATCAGATAGCTCTCTCACTCAGGGAAAGCAAGGTCAAGCTAGAGTGAGTGCTACGTCAATAGGGCAAATCCACATATTATTGACGAAAGGAATATTAAATGTCTCAAGCACACCTGATGCAACTAATCAAGGGCTTCATAAGTTGCACCAGGTGTGCTTGAGCTGAAACACATTAAATACCTGAACTGGCTAGGGGTTTGTTGAGTTTCATGTTGGACTGCATGTTAGAAACATGGCTAAGTCAGAAGAATGGTCAAAAAAGAAGAGGTCATTGGCCTTCACAAACAAGGAACAAGATACAAAAAGATAGCGAAGGCACTGTATGTTCTCAGAGAAACCGTTGGAAGCATAGTTTGCAAGTTTAAAGTGAAGGGAACGGTAGTTACATTACCTGAATGGGGCAGAAAAAGGAAGCTATCAATGGCTCCAACCAGATTTCTGAGATGGCAGAGTGTATGCAAAAGACCTGCACAAGACTTGGTTACAATAGCCGCTGAGGTTTCAGTGAGCTCAGTAATAGATTTAAAATTAAAACAGAAAAATAATTTAGATAAAATAAAAACAAACTGTGAGTTTCAAACATGCTACACATTGTGGCTATGTACAGTATGTTTTAGATGATTGTTGCTGTCTTGCTGCTTTTTTATTTCATTTGATATTATTTTTATTATTATTATTTAATTGCTGTACATTGTAATTTTATGTGATCTACCCAGTTCGTTGCTGCAAATGAGCATGAGTTCTCAGATGATCTACCGGGTTAAATAAAGAAATACATACGCATACACTTGCTGGCTTTAAAGCTTTGGTGACAATGTCACCTCTTGTGTTTTGAGACCCTACTTTTTTCCAGTGGGAAAGGCTTGATAATATTACAAGACAAACTAAACTGCACCACAGTCATTATATAAAGCAGGGTGGGTCTAAATATGACCAGTAATGAAAATGGTCCTGTTATGGATGTTGAGATGTCTTTTGGGGATCCATTATTTGAAACCGTGAGCTACTTATCTTTTTTTACCAGCATTCCCATTATTTTCATACAGCTGCAGGTGTGTGAGACAGACCTTCATAGTATACGTGAACCACAGATGATGTGATTTATAGGTATGTCATCTTCAACTGTATTGTTACACCTATATTATCAATTATAAACAGTGACATGGTTAAGTAACTTGTCATGTCCTGCATCTTAAATCTTGAAAAACCCGACAGTGGTTTTTATGATCTTATCATCAGCCCTATTGTATCTTTATTTCCTGTTCCCTAAATTATTTTAATTATGTTAAATACCTTCATAGATTTGAGTTGTTTTTTTCATTGGTAGCTGGTATGCCTTCGTCCTAGCATTTAGGATGTAGTCTTTTAGGGCAATAATGCTCTTTGTGGTCAAAGAAGGGAAACCCCTCCATCGCTCACACCAAATGTTTCTTCTGTGTCTGCTATTAGTCAGGATGTGATGAGATGCAGCACAGTTTCAGTCAACTTTACGACTGAAACTCAGTCTGTTCACAAAGTGAAAATCTGCTTTGGTGGTGGAATTTTATTAACAGATCATGGTAAAGCCATGAAGTTGGTTCTCTTTGAGGATTACCCACACACTGTACACCAGCCCTAGTCAACTCTGGCTCTCAAGCCATTTTCACTCAGTTTTTTCATTGCTACCCTCTAATCTGGGACATATTTAGACCTGGTACACCAGGTAGGTGCAATTAATGATAATCTAGAATGGACAACCAGCAGGTTCCTCTTAGCGTAAGACTTCCTGCCCTACACTGTGCAAGATTCAAACACAGTTTTTTCTCCATGATGTGCCTGTACTCCAGGTCCAGGTTGTCTTTATGTTAATGGAATGTCTAGTCCTTCTTTTTGACCACCAAAAGGAAAGTCATGCAAAAAGAGAGTCCATGCAGTTTGCACTTCAACTACATGTCTATCGGAATATAAAATAAACTTTATCTGTGCTCACTAATGCCTGCATGCCATGTATCTGTCCTTTATGTCTCTGAGATGTGTGATCTTGCGCATTTGTTCCGAAACCTTTCTAAACCATTGGCACCCCTCCATATTGAAATATACATGTTCTTTTTCAAATAACAGTATTTCAAATGATTATTTAGAGAGGTTGTTTATTTAGAAAGTCTACTTAAACACACGCAAATAGACAATGAATTGCTTAGCTTAAATTATTAATAAATACAGGCCTATATTTATAGATTTAATATTATTCATATTTAATCATAACAGAGAAGGACAGATATATACATCATTTGAGTGAGTATTTGCTTTAATTTACAACTGTGGGGCACATGCGTCAGCTTTTGAGGGCACAGTCTCTTGGTATGGGTGAAAATTAAGGAGACGGCAACACGCAAGAGTGACTCCACTGTCAGGCATTTCCTTTTCTTTTCATGCATGTCAGGGTTGAGAAGGCTAGCTCACACAAGATATTGGGAAGGGTATGATGACAGTTATTGGTATTTGTTTACTGCAAGCAACCAAAACACCCAATTTTTAGTGAAGTACATCACGCCTACTGCCAGTTCCTCCTGGGCTTTTCATCACCAACTTCTGTGTTGATTTGCATGACTGAGGTAAAAGCATCTTGTTAGAGGTCCCTCAGCTGTCTCAGATGCCTCAGCAGCATGTATGTTATTTATACATTTTCAATTAAATTATTTGATATCCATACTGATTTCCTGGGGCGACAGTGGATCAGTGGGTCAAAGGTTGGTGGTTCAATCCCCGGGTCCTCCTGAACAAGTGTTGAGGTGTTCGTGAGCAAGAAACCTAATCCCAGCTGCTCCCGATGAGCTGGCTGGCGCCTTGCATGGCTGACACCGCCTTCGGTGTATGAATGTGTAAATGTGAGGTGAATGTGAGGCTCTGTAAAGTGCTTTGGTGGCCATTGTTGGTTAGAAAAAGTGCTATTTAAATGCAGTCCATTTACCATTTTACCTGCTCTTGTATGTAGAGAGAATGCGTCCAATGTGTTCAAATTGAGAACATGTATTTGCGTGTCTTTTCTCATCAGCTGTGCAATTGTGGCATTAAGCATATTTTTATAGAAATGTTTTAAGATGTTTATTAAGAATTACAGTGATTACAGAGCTCCAAAATTACTGATTCCAAAATTATTGGCACTCCTTATTCAGTACTCAGTGCAACCACCTCTGGCAAGGTTAAAAGTATGGAGTCTTTTCCTGTAATGTTTGACAAGGTTAAGGAACACATTGGAGATATTTTGGACCATTCCTCTATTCAGACCTATTAAAGGTCCTTCACATTTTTGGGTTTGCGCTTGGATTGAGTTGCAGCGACTGAGATGGCAGAACATTGATTTTGTTGCCACCGAACCATTTCTGTTTGGCTCTTGAGGTATGTTTTGGGTCATTGTCTTGCTAGCCACCTATGGCTAAGTCACAGCTTTCTGGCAGAGGCAACCAGATTGTCAGCCAAAAGTGCCTGATATTTGGTGCAATTCATTATGCCATCAATTTTGACCAGTGCCCCTGGACCTCTGGAATCAAAACAGAGCCAAAACATCAGTGACCCCCCACCATATTTCACTGTGGGTATGAGGGGCCTGTCCTTAAATACATCTCTGTTTTGACGCCAAACATGCCGATGCTGTATCTGACCAAAACGTTCAATTTTGGTCTCATCTGATCAGAGCACTTTCTTTCAGTCATAATTTAAATGACGTTTGGCAAACTCCAAGCACTTGCGTCTGTGTCAGAAAGGGCTTTCTTCTGGTAACCCTTCCAAATAGGCTGTGGTTATGGAGGTGGTGTCTGATGGTGCTCTTTGAAACGTGCTAACACCAAAACGCCATCAAGGCCTGCAATTCTGTCACAGTGATTCTTGGGGATTTTGTTGCTTCTCTCACCATCCTCCTATTCTGGTGGGCAAAGTGCATTTGCGTTCTCTACCCGTGAGGTTTTCAACTGTTCCATATCTTTATTTTTTTTTAACAATTGCCAGTGTTCAGTGGTATATTCAATTGTTTGTGGATATTCATGTAGCCATTACCAGATTTCGGAAGGTCTAGGACCATCTGTCTCTTTTGAACTGCCAGTTCTTTTGTTTTCTTTATGGTGTTGGATGACAAAGGGATGTTGCATGCGTGTTACTTAATTTTTATACCCTAGTGGAACAGGAAGTGATGTAATGGCTTTATATAGTTCATTAAGACTTAGATTAATTTAAGTAAGTGGAATTTATTTCCTGGTTTAATTTTGGTAGATGTTATTTACAATAATCTTTAAGGGTGCCATTGATTGTGAAACCTTTATTTGGAGGACATAGATTTTCAATTTAATCAATAAATGATTTTGGTTCCATTGACACATTAATAAAGTACAGTATTTCACACATGTTGGTATTTTTATTTCTCAATAGTGTATTGATTATATTTTTTACAGTACTGTTTGTGCATTACCAGTCATTGGTGCCAGTGATTTTGGAGCCCACTGTATATCAGTGTTTATTAGCTTAGTTAAAAATTTGGTCAGGTTTTAAAATGTTGTTTTTGTATATCAGTGATTCTGTGACCCAATGACATTACCAAACTCTTGGTATCATAATTTGATGTGATTTGCCAATCCTTTACTGCAGCCATAATCTCTGAAAGTAACTCTTGTGTAATTTGGTATGTTGCTTCATTTATCTTACACATCCATACTATACAAATTGCTATATCTGACCTGCCTTGAACAGCGCAAAAATGAAATTTGAGACCTACGCTAAACCCCTTCCAATATTTGTTATCGGTTGTGTTCCATCTTCCATCATCATCATGTTTAAACATTGCTGTCTCCCAATTATGAATTGCTTAGATAATCAATTACAATATAAAAAATAAACAGGAACAATGCACATCATTATTTTGCTTCTTTGAGCAACTGCTGCCAGAGTCTACTCTAATCAAAATTATTCAACCTCCATTGCAAATCAGGTTTGTCAAAATTGACAGACAGTCAGCTTTTTACAATTAACAAATCAAACAAAAACAATTGAATTAGCTCAACACTAGGAATGCTTCAAGTGGTTTACCATAATGCAAATGCAACTGATGTGCAAGCATCTTTATTACTTAGTAGAGCATCATTTGTCTGTTATGACCTGCTGCAAATGAGATACATAGCCAGACACCAGCCTCTGGCAGCTTTACTGAGGAATTTTAGCCCATTCCTCATGAGCAATGGCCTCCAGTTCAGTAATGTTCTTGAGTTTGCATGCTGGAACCGCCTTCTTTAAATCCCACCAGAGATTTTCTGTGGGGTTCAAGTCAGGTGACTGTCATGACCACTGTAGAATCTTCCAGAAGTTCTTCTGCAACCAAGCCTCGGTGGACTTTGAGTTATGCTTGGGTTCATTGTCCTGTCGGAAGTTCCAATGATGCCCAAGCTTCAGCTTCCTCACAGATGACATGATATTTTCTCCTAGGATTTTCTGATACTTCAATTAATCCGTCTTGCCTTCCACACGCTGCAGGATTCCTGTGCCAGAGGATGCGAAGCAACCCTAAAGTGACTCAGAGCCACCACCATGCTTGACTGTGGGCACACTGTTCTTTTCTGTGTATGCTTCATTCTTCTTCCTCTAGACATGCTACTGACCCATTGTGCTGAAAACTTCCAGTTTTGTTTCTCATCACTCTACAGAAAAGAATCTCAAAACCTCTAAGGCTTCTTTATATGATTTTGAGCATATTGAAGCCGACTTCTTGTGCTTTTGGGTCCGTAGTGGTGTATATCTTGGAGTTCTGGCATTATGTGTTTAGTACATGCCTTACTATGTTCACTGAAACCTCAGTGTATGTTGCCACATAGTCTGCTACAGGTCTTTTGCAGTCACTCGAGTGTTTTTCACAACCTGCCATCTCAGAAATCTGGTTGCAGCTTTTAATAGCTGCCTTTTTCTGCCCCGTCCAGGTAGTGCAACCACTGTTCCCTTAACTCTGAAGTTGTGAACTATCCTTCCAATGATATCTCTTAAAAGGAACCCCGACTTTTGACACAAATAGGCCTAAATATGCTACAATTGTTCTGTCCTACAAGAAAAAATTGTTAGAAATACATAAAATATTTTCGTTATTTAAAAAAGCCTCACAATGTATTACAGAAATTGAACTACGAAGGCAGCCATTAACTTTTGCGTGCGCAATGCATTCTGGGTCGATGGCGTGTATAGGTTGTGTTCAGAATCCGATGGAGAGGTGAACTAATGGCGGTGGTGTTTAAAAGTATTGTAGCTACAGACTATAAGTAAATAATGCCACATTGTGCAGCATTTGGTTGTAATTTCCAGTCCAAAGGCAACAAGGGGAGTGATGTAAGCCTCCACTGCTTTCCTCACGAGAAGAAAATAAGAAAAGTGTGGG
>JACXGM010028260.1:0-14144 GCA_016801145.1 Umbra pygmaea | reverse complement strand
GTGGTGGTGATCCGAGGCATTGAGTAATAATAAATGAGGTTACCTCACTGGAGAGGCCAGGTGGGTCAGACAATGTAGCACAGGATGTCGGGGGAGGGACCATGAGATTTTCTGGGGAATGGTATATAAAACCTCTACAGTGGGAAAAAGCTATAAAGGTTAACAGAAACAGCAGAAAGTGAGCCATAATGACAAAAGATATAAATATAGAAACAAAATATATACAAAAAACAATATAAATATAGAAACAAAATATATACAAAAAGCAGTCACGGATAGAGGGAGGAATTGGAGTTAGTGAGTGAATTGCGTGCGCGAGCATAGTGCCGGATTGAAGAAATCAGGGCATGGGTCCATTTATCAGAGACTGGCAGGGATGCTCACCAGAGCGAGAGTCGACGCCGAATGCTAGCGGCCCAGGAAGTGGTAGATTAGGGCGTCGGCGAATGGACAGCCACGGTGGTTGGAGACGGGCTGCATCGGGCAAGCACAACTCTCGGGCGTCAGTGTTGGAATTCCTTGGATGAATTTGTGTCGTCGGACAGCCGAGAGGTTGGTCGATCTCAGGTCTGTGTTGATTGAAGATGCTCTCTGTTGTTGGTATTGGCTTAGGTTGTTATGTAGCTTAGCCGATGTAGGCTAGCCAAAGACAGCAGTCGCTATCCGGTAGAGTGGTAGGTAGCTATTTGCTAACAACAGATGGATAGCTAGCTATCTACCGGGGATCCAGGTGTGGTAGATAAACTGCATGAAACAAGTCCCAGTGGGTAGAGTGGTTCACCAGAAATATCCGTAATGAATTAGAAGGGGTGAATGTAAAGAAAAATGAAATTAGAAAGCGAAGGATAAGACGAGAAGACAAAAGGGGCTATATACACAGGACGAAAACACAGCTTGCACCCTTGGATCATACATGGGTGGGTGCACTCTTCCGAACCAAAGATGGATGTGAAATGTGTCATAGCCTCTCTGTATTTGTCATATTCGTCCTCCTTATAAAGCAGAGATGTTATAAGATACCAAGATCTTCAATTTAAACTTCGGAATGCTAGAGATATAAGATCAAACAGGTTGGATGGTCTGTGTCAACACCCGGATGACGCGTCATCACGGTGCATTTTTTGTGAAAATATATTTTTACAAATCATGCTATAGCTCATTGGCTATTGAATCTATTTTTCTAAAATTTTAGACATATTGTCAGGGGGGCATAATTAAAAGTGTTTTCAGCCTCTAACTCCAATGTATGGCTTTGTAGTTGTCTTTCAAAGAGGATGAAGAAAATAATTAAAATAGAAAATAATTATGAATTTTCTTTATTTCATCTTGTGCCATATTCACCAATCATATAATAATGATTTTCATTATTCCCCAAAAAATGACATATTCTAAAAAGTATTTCCTTTTGACACAATAGCCACCATATTTATATCCTTGCTTCAGGTCCAGTGTAACAAGAGGTTAACTTAGAGTATTTGACAGGGGCAATACTTAAAAGGTTAAAAAGGGTAAGGACAGGATCTTTCTGTTCTTCATTCAGCCTCTTTAATGTTGATGTGAAGGTGATTGTGAAGATAGCGAGGCAACTTGAAGTAGTTTTACCAAGGGTAACTTTAGAGGAACAGACCAGATTAATCAAGGGTAGATACAAATTTATTAACATTTGGACATTCAAAATTGTTTATTCCAAACAGCTCTCAAACTTCCCATAGCTTTTGGTCTCCCTGGATACAGAGAAGGTCTTTAATAAAAAGTACCTATTTGCTGTTACAATTTTGGCTTGTGCATGTGGCTTTTATATGCATCCTAAATGGCTAGTGTCTGTAGCAATGACACTCACTCTGACTACTTTGCCCTGGAATGCGGGATCAGGCAGGGTTTCCCTCTGTCCCTCTAAATCTTCACCATTGCCCTTGAGCCCCTTTCAGTAGCGTTGCGGGCCTCTGTCTCTTTCCAGCGTCTGTCACAGGTGGGCATTGAACATAGGTTATCATTGTATGCTGATGACCTGCTGCTCTATGTACATAATACAGGCATCCTCCTTACACTCCATTCTCTCCACTCTGGAGAACTTTGGTTAGTTTTCTGGTTACAAGCTTAATGTCTGAAAGAGTGAGTGCTTCACAATCAATCCAGCAACTGTTAATTCCAGATTTCTTTTATTTCAGGCATCTAAATGTGCGTACAGGCACTAAAACCTTGAGCTTAAATTTCACCTGTATATCATTCCATGAGTGTGATGCATGGTCTTCAAAAGCGGTTTTATATTAAAATGTGAATGTGCAATGTAATGGAAGGACCAATATAGCCTGATAGTAAACATGTGAATGTGCAATGTAATGGAAGGACCAATATAGCCTGACAGTAAAAATGTGAATGTGCAATTTAATGGAAGGACCAATAGAGCCTGATAGTAAAAATGTGAATGTGCAATGTAATGGAAGGACCAATAGAGCCTGATAGTAAAAATGTGAATGTGCAATGTAATGGAAGGACCAATATAGACTGATAGTAAAAATGTGAATGTGCAATGTAATGGAAGGACCAAAATAGACTGATAGTAAACATGTGAATGTGCAATGTAATGGAAGGACCAATATAGACTGATAGTAAAAATGTGAATGTGCAATGTAATGGAAGGACCAATATAGCCTGATAGTAAAAATGTGAAAGAGAAACAAAAAAAATATGTTAATTCCAGATTTTTTTCAGGCAAACACATCAAATGTTTAATTGATGTCTTTATCCATTCTGTGAGACATTCATGCATGCACAAAATGTCACCAACATTTTGTTCATCCATCTATTTTTAGATTCAATCATCAACAACATGGTTTCTGGAAAGATTTAAACAAACCAGAAACTGTACAACCCCAACTCTTAAAAAGTTGGGACAATATGGAAAATGTAATAAACAAAATAAAAAGAGTCATTTGAAATTTAAATTCACCCTGTTCTATAATGAAAACACAATCTTAACACATTATGTGATGTTTTACTTTGTGAATTTAATATATTTCTTAAAATATACACTCGTTTAAACTATAATGATTGCAACACATTTTAAAAGAGTTGAGACAGTCAACTGTGTACCACTGTGTAACATCACCTTTACTTTTAAGAAGACTTAAGCTTTTGGGCACTGAAGACACCAGTTGGTTAAGTTTAATAAGCAGAATATTCCCCCATTCATCCATTATGCATGTCCTCAGCTGCGCAAATGGGCAGGGCCTTTGTTACTTTATTTTGTGCTTCATAATGCGCCACACACGCTTAATCTGGGACAGGTCAAGTCTGCAGGCAGGCCATGCTGGCACCAGCACTCTCTGCTTAATCAAAACCATGCACATTTAATCCAGGCAAAATGTGCTTTGGCATTGTCCTGCTGGAAAATACAGGGACGTCTCTGGTATATTCCTGCTGGAAAAAACAGGGACGTCCCTAAAAAAGATGACATCTGGATGGCAGCATATGTTGTTCCAAAGTGTATTAATGGTGCCCTCACAGAGGTGCAAGTTCCCCATGCCAAGTCATAATACATTGGAAAACCTTTGTTAATCAACACCATTCACCACTGCATCCACAGATGCAAGTCAAGGCATTACTATATAAATCAAAAGCCATACATCATCACTGTCCAGATGCGCTGCCGACTTCTCTGGGCTCTGTCTCATCTGAGATGAACGGTAGCACAGTGGAGTCATGTTTTCCATCCAACGAATCAACATTTCAAATAGTTTTTGGACAAAACAGCCGTTGTGTTCTCCAGGCAAAAGAGGAAAGCGGACGTCCAAGTTGTTATCAAGGTCAGGTCCAAAAGCAAGGGTGTGTCAATCTTTATCAGGGACATCCCTGTTTTTTCCAGGAGGACATTTTGCCTAGATTACAAGTGCATGGTTGAATAATGGATAAATCGGGGAAGATTCTGCTTGCTGAACTTAACCAACTGGTGTCTTTAGTGGCCAAACGCTTGGTAAGTGTTACTAAAAGAAAATGTGATTTTACACAGTGGTAAAAAGTTGACTTTTTAAATTTTTTTGTGTGTTGTAGACATTTGTTTTTTTAAATAAAACATTCACACAGTAAAACATCACATAATGTGTTAATAATGTGTTTTCAATATATTAAAGGGTGAATTTAATTATCAAATTACACTATTTGTTTGACTTCTTGCATTTACCATACTGTCTTAACTTTTGCAGAATTGGGGTTGTACATTACTCTTCTATTTGGACTATGTTTTGACAAATCCTTCACTCCAGTACCCCTCAGATACCTCTTGAGTATTCAGTTTGGCACACCCTTTGCTGCTCTGTTCCCCTTTGTGTCGACTCAAGGAACCTGCAAGCCTGAAGGCCTTGAAGTCACCATAGCCTTTGCGTGTGACTCAAAAGGCACCCTATTCCCTATGTAGTGAACTACTTTTGACTCGAGCACATAAGGCATGTATTACACTCCATAGAGTATAGGGTCCCATTTTGAAACATACACTTTGATAAATTCCTTACTGTCTTGCTCCAAGTAGATGTCCTCTATCATTAGGGCTGCTGTTTGAATCTACAGTAGCATTGGCTAACATGAGGGTATCTGTCTTTGTTGGTTACAGTCCAATACACCTTATGCTCCTGCTCCAGTTTGAAGTCTCCCAGGAGTGTCTACTTGGTTGGATATGCAAGTCTGACCAAACATATCAGAAAGTTACACAACACAAATTCTTAACTTTATCTTCCAACATGCTGTCATTGAAAAGGGTCAATCTGGTACTAATTTGCCAAAAAAATTAATGAAAAATGTGAAGTGTCAAGAGACATTTTTACTCTGGGAGAACCTTAGTTAGGTTCTTATTGTTTGAGAGAAGTCTTGGTCAGACTCACACATTTTCCTAGAAACAGAGCTGGATGGTTCTATCAAACAAGGACATCCTCCACTAAACACAAAATCACTTGTAGCTATATATATTATATATATATATGGCTAGGAGTGATTTTGTGTTTAGTGGAGGATGTCCTTGTTTGATAGAACCATCCAGCTCTGTTTCTAGGAAAAGTATTTTTGCCTCTAAGCTATAGTGATATATATATATATATCACTATAGCTTAGAGGCAAAATGCAAATGATTAACATCCCGGGATCTCCAACACGAGACATGCAATGGCATAGCGCTAACCGACATTATCTACGATGTCGCATCACTCAGCAAATACTTGTCTGCAGATCGCGTGCCTATAAGTTCAATTGCGGAAGTATAGTTATTGACTATTCTACCAATATGTTTTGTACTTATATGTAATTCAATGGTGTCTCACCAAGTGTTTAACAATTTTGAAATCAATCTTACATGATGATTGCTAGAATTGAAGTATAGCAAATATTTTATTAGAAAGAGAAAGCTAGGTATTTAAGCTAAGCTGCATCAGGTGCATTCTCCTGCTGATATCCTGAAGAAATGCTTTCAAATACGGATTGGTGGTGGCTTTCTTTATTGTTTTATTGGCATTCATTAGATGTTTCCATGTGCAGATTCCATTTGATCTCACAAGGAAGTTAGTTGTACGAAATACATGAAGAAAAATAGTATTTTGCCGAAATCTACGTTTACGATATGCAACTTGTCAAACAACATGTTGACGGATCAGCATTCCCCCCAAAGTAACTTAAAGTTACTGGCTGCAACTTTCATAATTGCTAAACTATTTTTTAGGGCCCAGATTTTAGCTTGTATGTGTAGTATGTTGTTTATCATATGCACAATCTAAGGAGAATCATTGTGTTCCCGCAGTTAGCTTTAAACCCAATGTTTCTTCTCACCCATATGGTAGCCATTTTCTTACCTAGTACCCTGCAAACATTTGTATGAAAATCGGTGGATATGTAGCTGAAGGTGTATTCTTGATAGCAACTGCTAGAAGACTGGCTGATAAGGGGATGTTATCTATTGTCTTTATTGGTGAAAACAAATACACAGCCCTCCCCAGAGAAAAGAAAAGTACAATGCCCTCTCCCATTTTTGACCTGACTTGCAGCAAGTATACATCACTGTGTGTCAAAAAGTGTCAGACCCAATGCCAGGATCTTCTGCTAACAGAGTATTAGGTAAATAAAAATCTTGTTTTGAACCTGATAGTTTTTTTTTTCAGAAAGATGTCAACACATTTACCGCAATTAATCCATAAATTATGTATTAATATAATTACAACGCATGTGCGGGCTGCCAAAAGGGACTGGACAGTATGTAATCTATATCATAAAAAATATTTTGTACACACATGGTCCCTTACTGGTAAGAAATTACTTGAACTATAACCCCTGGATGAGAGTGATTACTGAGCTGTGTGTCAATGTAGAGTACTGTATGTGTCTGAGGATGGAAAATGAATAAATGGGAGGGAGAGAAATGTGCTTGTTCTAATCCAATCATGACCTTAACATATATACCCGGCCTGCTTCTTTAGAGATAGCCAAATGACCCAATTGAGCCTTTTAGAGGGCACAGTGCTTCACATTGTTCGCGACAGGCATCAGGTGCATAGCAACTCAAAAGAGAATAAGAGGGTAAAGAAGGAGGAAAGGATGGAGGCAAGAGAGACAGAGACAAAAATTGAGATATGTATGGAAATTGTACATGCATCAATATACTGTCTGCGGGGGTGGGAGCATGGAGAAAGAGGCAGTTTCAATTTTTTTTATTTGTCCAACCAAAATTCATCACAAGCCCTCCAATTTGAATCACATTGAGTGCTCTATTCAAGATTCTTTTTACCTCATCTTTCGGGACTAGATCTAGTAACCTTTTAGTTCCTGGCTTAATGCTCCTATCCACTAGAGTAGTGGTTCTCAAACATTTCAAACCACATACCACCTTTGGTCAAAGAACTGCGTACAATTCACAATCTCAGAGAAAATATAGAAAACATCCATTGTATAGTCTTTTATTTGACGATGTATTAAATATGTTAGACATAATTTGATATTTTGTTATAAACACAACCCACACTAAAGTACACTAAAGTAATCAATTACATTATTAAACTGTTTATGAAATCTCAGGAGTTGTAGGAGCACAAAAGAAGCCTATTCTTGCCCCGCATTGCTGCTATAAATACATGTGCCAAGGTTTACTGTACAGCCACAACTTGTTTGATTAACATTACAATACAATATATCAAACCATTTTATTTTTTCTAGTCAAAAGGTTTACCACCACTGGGTGCTCCAAGTACCATCAGTGGTACATGTACCACAGTTTGAGAACCACTGCGCTAGAGAAGGGCTTGGATCTTATACCATAAAATGAAGTCACTGAATCATTTCTCAATGCATCAATATTGTGATGCTAATCTGTCCTCCCATTGAATGCAACATAACTTTATTTTTAACATCATGTCTATGTCACATTGCACTAGACATCAATAATGTGATGCTAATCTCCCCTACATTTAATTACATATATTGATGTCCTATTTCATCCTAATAGACAGATTGGCTGACAATGTCACAAAAACAATATGTGCGTGCATTAAGGTGGCAGATGATTGTGAGAAGACAACATTCTTAACCATCAGATATTATAGAAACAAGGACAAGAAGATACCATATGAGAAAATGTCACATTGTCGTATTTAGGTGAGAAATATATAATTTTTTACCAAATATTTCGTCTTGTTCAATGACCCTGCCTTGTTGGCAGTTCTGCAACTCCTTTGACAGATGCAGGATAGTGAAGGGCACTCCAGTTTCATCCAGCCACATGTTGATCCAACATGGAAGCCTTTAGTCAGATCATGTGTAGGATGATGATGCTCACCAAATATACTTCTGGGATTTAACTCACAGGCGATCAATCTGCACAAAGGGAGTTGCTGCGGAGCATTGTGGAAAGGTACATAATCCGACTTATCTATCCTATGTCCAGGCAGTGATGTGCCAGTGATGCTGCCTCATGCTGGGGCTTTTGGCAAAGTCAAAGATGTTGTAGTCAAGTTCAATCAACTGACTAAAGATTCACCTCCCTAACCCAATGTAGATTGAACAAATTTTAAATTCAGTACCCTGTTGAAATGGGAGGGGACAGTAGAGGTGAAAGTGAAAAGATTGTTTGGCAAGAAGGAACAGGAAGGTGGATGAATGTTGGAGGGGGAAAGAGACATAGGCGGGGAAAAAGACAAGGGAAAGAAAGGGAGATGTATAGAGGAAAGGAAAAAGTGAAAGGAGGAAGAAAAATAGAGAAGGGGGAAGTGAATAGGATAAGAGAACATGCACTGTACTTAAGCATTAGCCTAATCTTACAATCTACTTACTTAACCATTGCTTGTTTACTGTATATATATATATTGTATTTGATGTGACATACTCAGGTCATTGCTGCAAATGAGAGGTTTTTCTCAGTCAACTTAACTGGTTAAATAAATAAACATAACCAGGAAGTTATTGAAGAATTGCTCAAAACATCAATATTGTGATGCTGTTGTTTCCCCTCATTAAACCCAGTGTATTAAGCTAACTAGTGTTCAGTATACCTGTCCCAGCCACAAGTTCTTTGTTTCCCTCGCTTACTCCTTCATGAGGTATTTCTTTGTCAAATAAGTTACTCTTTTCTGCTGATTCTGGGCTAAAAGCATACATATTTGTGGATTGTATAGATTTTAAAACAGATGAAAATAGTAGTTTAAGATATAGTTTAAACATTTTGAATTGAGTGAGTATTACATCATTAGTACATAATTTCTTTAAACATTTTTTTGAGGAGGTACGCAAGGTGTAGCGGGCTGTGTCACTGCATTGCAGGACTGTCTACTGCAGTAGACTTAGACTCTTCCTGTGACAGACAGTCGACTGAGCTGAGGCTGGAGCTTGGACCGCTACACCAATTTCTGGTTCTGATTATTACATTATTGACAGATTGAGTTCCATCACTGTCTTATACTTTCGTTGAGGTTGAATCAATTTATAGGCTATAAGGTGAACAAATTACTATTTTACTCCTAAGGTACACATAACTCAACTTCCAGTTGGACATTGGAGAAGAGGCAAAGTCGTATTTCCACCACCATACCCCTTTGATCAAATGAAAAACAAGTCTGATGATGATACATTGAAGAAAGAGATTGAATTGTGTTCAGACCTTTCCCTTTCAGAAATGTAAAAAAATGAAAAAGTTGAGTCACATATCTGTATGGCCAAAACAAATCGATAGACGGACCAGATTAATCAATTTCCAGCTCATCAGACAAACCTTACGGGAATCATTGTGCCCTCTTGAACAAGTCTCAAATCTCTCCCTGATCTCAACACAAAGCTGCCCTATAACACACTCCATACCAACTTTAAAAAAAGTTGTCAACAACAAACATGGATTCCTCTTAAGTTCCACAACGTATGGAACAAGATATTCATTGAGCTAACATTTGAATACAAATTACAGATGTCGTTCATCTTATTTCAGCACTCATCCCGAATTAATCTACATTAAAATAAATCAACCTGTCATGGACTATTTTCAAAGTGGTGCAAAAACAGTAAACATGCAATACTTGGGAAATGAAGACTGATATCCTACTGTATCCTGGGCTATGTCTTATTTTAAACAATAAAATATTTGCTTTATTTATTTCTTTGAATTAATCCTACTATTTGAGCATTTAATTTAATGGTAACACAGTTTTTTATATTTTTAGGGATTAAAAAAAGAAAAACAGTTTCTTCACCATCCATGTCCTGTTTAACTTTGTTCATGGCTAATTTCTTCAAACTGTTCACAGTGCAAATGAACCTGCAAATGAACCAGGAAATTAAAGTTAAACAAAGGTACATGCAACAGCAACTGTTGAAGGGATTTCTGGGTGGGCAATGTTTTTCTATTGTTGTACCAGAGATTTTTATGCAATCGATTTAATGTATCTACAGTACAGACAGTTTTCTAAATCTATGTTGATGATTCCATTACGTTTAACAACTCAATTGTCACAAAAAATTGTGTCCAGAAAAGTATGCATCTCTGTTGAATGCTGTTAAGTTTTAAGTAATGCACCACAGAACAGACAGACCGTGCAGCTAGTACCACTTCAATTCTTTTATAACTTTTTCTTCGTTTTCCTTCTTCACAGTTCTTACCAACATCAAGTATCATATCTTGTGGTCTATTGCGCCCTCTAGTGGGTAAGCCATAACTCAATACACAACAAATGCCTAGATGTAAGTGGCGGGTTAAATATTTTTTGGGTGCATGATTCTGTTTTCAGATTTTAGCCATGTGACTTTGGAAACAGTTGTGTCATCGAGTCCATTCAGAAAGGTGTCCAATTTTTTGTGTATTCAATACACATCTGGTCAGGTGGGAAAGATGTACCTTCATTTCCAAACAAATTTAACAGTTTGTACCCATGAAGACCTCTAGTTTGAGGCCAAGATGATTACTTGAACTGTAGATAGGTACATGCTAAATGCTAGCTAAGATGGGCTGAGTAACAATAACCAACAACCTCTGATGTAAAAATTAACATAAAACTTTGCTGTTAAAATGTATAAAACAGAGAAAACTTGACATAGGGGAATCAAAATGCAGGAGCTGTTGGCCACCATTTGCTAATGCCTGTCCACATTGTCCACATTAAGAGGACCAGCAGGTGTAATTTGCAGAGCACAGAAATAAATGTCTGTCTACCGATATCATTCAATTTATTTTGGGCAGATTCAATAGGTTTTAATAATGTATGTCTTTTTACAGAAAGCTTATAAATACACATTTTTAAATACGGTCATCAGTTGTTCTAGACAGCAGTTCAACATCTTGAAGCATCCCATCTAAAATGTTATGACTGGAAATATAGTAACTGTACATTCAGTATTATCATTCCAATAATTGTAGATAATGTTTAGCTAAGCTATATAATGCACATATTTACACATTTGGTAGTGTATATTTGATCAATGGTTTTCTTATAATATGATTGTTTTTGGTTGTGTGGAAGATAATTTTTTGTTAGAGGGATATGCCATGATGATAAGGGACTGTCAGATCCATAGATGGATTATGCATGAAGTAAATGCATTTCACTCCTCGAAATTGAAGAGTCATTCTTCAACTTCAATGTGTTGTCGCAGATTTATAATCATTCCTTCTTTATTGAAGAATAAATGTATAAATACTGGCCAAAACGCAGCCTAGGCTTTTTGCCATGGAGGTACCAAAAACTTTGCAGCATCTGTGAAACCTTTTTACATAATGCCCTCCATCATAGGTTGTTAGTTTCATTGACCAAGGTAAAGAACTAAATAACCATATAACTTTAAAATACAGTAAAGAAAAATTCTAAATTATAATATTTCATACATAAATACCTAACAATATGGATAGTCTTAATTCAATTCACAAATGTATTTAACCCTCATGAATACACCACCTTTTTGAAATGTATATTTTCACTGATTCAGTAGACGGGACCATTTGTAAAACCTATTGTTTTTACAAATTGACCAAGATTCCAACATTGTATCTGTCTAGCTGTATATATTTTTCTCAATCCCCTAGGAATGGGTATGAATATCCACATTGCATTTCCTCAATCATGTGTGTGACACTTGCAGTGTATATTCATTGATGAGCCTACCCCATCTTCTGTCCTTGTGGTTTTCACAATGAATTGACTTATTTTCCTTTTAATTTGTCTGCCTCAGTAATCACCTCAAAACTGCTTCCCATGTCAGCCTGTTAGGAAAAACAATGTTAACTTTAATTGCCATGTTAGTAGTCCTGACACCACAGATTGATTCAAGATATGTTGTGCCAGAGTTGTCAAAAGTATATTCTAAACATATATAGTAATATTTTGCCAGATACACACTGGGTCTTGGGCTCAGAATACTTCCCTTTAGGCAACACATTTTGGACCACACACTGACAGGTGTTTTGACAAAGGTTATCTGTTTTGATTTTATGGTAGATTTCAGTAAATGGTTATTACATTTTTCTGATAACATTTGGTTATTTTATTAACCACAACTTGCAATTGCTCAATGCACATACATTCTTTACTCCTCTGCTTTAACTATTCCATGGATTGATTATTAAAATCACATCCTATTAATCTAGATCAATTCTCTCTAAATCTGCTACTGGAGAGCTACCATCCTGTATGTTTTCGCTCCAACCCTAACATACCAGAATTAATTGGCTGAATCAGGAAAGGCAAAGTTGAGGTAGATTGGAAAACCTACAGTAGCTCTCAGGAAATGTCTAATAGATCTACATCACTTCAATGTGAAACAGTCAACATAAGTCTTGTAAGAATTTCATGTTGAGTCCATATTCATAAAAATCTTCAATCCTAAAATGAAATCAATGAAGCTCAGGACCTGACACAAGGAGATGCAAATGCCTATGTACATTTTGAATGCAAATAGGTTGATGTTTCTGGAGATGTTGAACTGATGTAGGAGAATCATACCCCTTCCTTGTACAGGGAGGCCTGTCCTAAACAGTTTTAAAGCTATAGAAAAAAACAACATAAATGCGCCTGGAAATGTTAGCAATATAAGAAAATATCTAATTTTTGAGTGGTAAAAATGCCATACAGTGGCAAGAAAAAGTATTTGGACCCTTACCTGGATTTCTGTATAAATTGGTCATAAAACTCACAAATGTAGGTATTTTTTATTGCCAGGACAGGAATCAGAAGCCAGGGAGACAGGTAAGGGGAGACAGAGAGGAAGGGAACAGACAGTCGTACGATCCGGGTGGCATATGTAGACAGGAGTCGGGAGCTTAGAATGCTGTCCAGGCCCTGAGGCACAATGCAGTTCCAAACCATGATACACCTTTTACCACTGTTCACAGTTGGGATGAGGTTTTAATGTTGGTGTGTTGTGCTTTATTTCTCCACACATAGTGTTGTTTCTTCCTCTGTGATGTACTCCCATTGACTTCATAATTGTTTTGTGTTTTACATATTGTAGACTTGTCAAGACATTTTTAGCTGATAATGATTCTTCTCAACGTCAACATGTTATTTTTTGGCGGGGTTCAGGATTGCTGTGTTTTTAAAAGCGTATAGGGAAATAGTAAATATATGTCAGCTACTATGAATACAGTGTTTAATTTACTTATTTATATGTCCCCCAAACATAGGGTGAATCCCATTTCTCTGTCTTAACCCTTCCCCTTACCCTTAGTTTTGAGCATTCATGTGAGAGTAAAGCTGGAATCACACGAGACACTGCAAAAAATCCCCGTACGGCATCGTAATGCAGACACACTTGTACACTGCAATCAACATCGTAATCAATCTTTCGCATCTACGAGATGGTGGGCAACATTGCATATAACTGTCCATCTCCAGCAAGGCGACAGCAGCTGTTCAGTTTAGTATTAATTGACAATACAAAAATTATCTACTGAGCTGTCAAAGCTTGTCTTGCAATCTCACACACCCATAGATAAAAGCGACATATTAGTTCTTTCTTGGAGGTAAATCAACTTCCGGTTCTGGCACCGTACTGCGAAGCACCGCAAAAGTTGGATTATTTCAACTCTTGCGACATACCGCCGCACCGCATCCACATTTTGCCGGTTCCGGTAGATTAGCCACAGCGGTGCGCATTGCTTCCTATTGAAATGAATTGACTTCCTCCGCAATGCAACCAGTTTGCCGGACCTGGTGTGAATCCAGCTTAAGGGTTATCCCAATTCTCATTTTGATCTAGGGGTAGGGCTAAGGGGAAGGGGTGGATACCCCTTAAAACCAAGCATTTTCGAGAGCTTACTTGAAACCAAGGGGTACCCAGAATACACTGCGCAACCGGCAACAATGGCAGCCAGATCATCAAGAGAGTCCAATAAATGTATTTTCGACTTAAATAATTGACTTAGAAATTACGGCAGACTTGTTTTGTGCTCTACACAGTCCTGTGGATATATATTTGTAACCATGTTCTTAATTGAAATGTTTTAAATATTGCTAGTTTCGTTACATTGCTGATGTGAACAACATTCCTGCATTTCAATGACTAGCCTTGAGTGAACATAATGCATGTCTACATTTTTAACTAAACTACATTAGCAGCGGATTTCATTTGATATCTTTAAGTTTGTGATCAACACTTGTTGCCTCTGGTGATGTATCAGCCATCTAGTGACGATGTATGATAAC
>JACXGM010028259.1:0-14087 GCA_016801145.1 Umbra pygmaea | reverse complement strand
TCAGCTGTGACAGCATCTACCAGAGGCTGTACAGCTGGTGTGGTGGTGCTGCTCTTCAGCAGACTCCCCAACGACCTCTTGGCCTTTTTTGATGGAGGTGGGTCTGTGGCTGGGATTGGGACTGTCTGATCCGGGGGCTCAGTGGCAGTGTTCTGAAAGACCACAGAATAAAAACAAATAGTACATTTGGCCCAGTAAAATTTTAATTGTATGGAATTTTTGTATCCCCACAGATCATAATTTACTTAACATTATTTTCAGAAAATATACCTGTCTTGAGATTTCTTTCATCTCTGATTGTACCCTGGTCGTGAGAATTGGGACACACTCCTCACTGACATATTTGGTTTTAAATCTTGGATCCACAAAGGATGCCATGTCCAGCAGATCTTCTGTGGTCTGATCCCACTTGGCATTCAGGTATTGAAGGACCTTTGATTTGATGGACTGTGTGAGCTCAGTGTCCTCTTCATCTTTAATCAGAACTTGAGTGTTCAGAAGATGGAGGACTGGCTTTACAGAAGATACGCTGACGTAGCTCTCCCCCGACAGTGCATCGGTGAAGTCCTGCAAGGGAGAAAGGGCCTTGTTGATGGCTTCAAGAACGTCAATGTCCTGCCATGTCGGTGTCAAGTGCCTGTGGTTCTTGTCTGTTGAGAGAACCAGAGCCACCGCCTTCTGCTGCTCTAGCACCCTTTCAACCATGTGCTGCTTGGACCCCCATCTGGTTTGGCATTCTGTAACCAGCGCATGCTCTGGAAGGTTGAGCTCCTTCTGTGCCTCTGTCAAAGCTCTCCTCTTCTTCCAGCTGTGAGAAAAGTGGTCCACTATCTTTTTGCACAGCGTTGTAGCCTTGTCAATGCGAGCATCATCTTTAATTGCGTTTTCTAAAGATGAAATTAAGTAAAGACAAAATCAATTAGTTAATATTACTTTTTCCTAAATAAACACTAAAAATCACCAGTGGTGGAAGAAGTATTCAGATCCTTTACTTAAGTAAAACTACTAATACCACACTGTAGAAATACAAAACAGGTGTGTGTTTAATGGTCTAATCACTTAAGCTCGACTTGTAGGACGTTATATTGCTGTGTAGTTAAATTTATAATAAAACATCAGATTTTTTAAACTGTTTTGTTTTGTTTTACATTTCTCTCTGAAATGTAGCGGAGTAGAAGTAGAAAGTGGCATGAAAAGAAAAGACTAGAGTAACTCAACATTTGTAAGTACAGTACTTGAGTAAGTGTATACTTAGTTACAATCCACCACTGGTCATCACACAAGACATAATACATGTATTAGCACTTTGTATCTTTTAAAGTGCCCATATTGTGAAAAAAAATACTTTCTGGGATTTGGGGTGTTATTTCCTGAAAATGCGCATAATATGGGAGATCTATACAATATTATGTCTGTATACACTAATAAAATTCCTATGCCTTATACATTTAATGAAAGTTACAAGTAATATAATAATTACCAACAGCATTGTGCAACAGGTGCCCAAAGCATTGTAGCCTCTGCCATTTGTTGAGTTCTGCAGCCTTCTTTCTATTGCTCCCGTTGTCAGTCGTTATAGCCACCTGATGCTGTGGACGCAACCCCCATGAATCCAGGGCATCAAGTAGGCCAACGGCGATGTTTTGTCCCGTGTGGTCTTCGGGGAAATAGGAAGTCTGAAGGCATTTGCTGATGAGTTCGTACTCGGGTGTAATATAATGCACAGTGAGACTTATGTAAGGTTCCGTAGTGCGGCTGGACCACAGGTCGGTCGTGGATTAAAAATATTCCATCTTTCCGACTCCAAACTCTGCCTGCACCGCCTTTCGGCACTGTTCATAAAGCTGTGGGATAGCTACCTGGGAGAAATAGTTGCGGGATGGGATTTGGTACCATTTGTCTAGTTCATTCAGAAGCTTCTTGAATCCTTTTTTTTCCACTGTGTGGATAGGCATCATATCTTTGGCCAAAAAGTATGTTATAGCATAGGTGATATCAGTATGTCTCTTTGATTTCTTGTTGTACTTTGTTCCACTAGCAAAAGCATTCGCTAGCGAGGCTTGTTTGGCTAGCTCTGGCGTTTTAACGGCAACCGTTTTTTTTGGGGATAGTATGCACTCATCGTAAAGTTGCTTGTGGTGGTTCTTAAGGTGCAAATATAAGTTTGTTGTATTGCCTTTTGTGCGGCTTATCACCATTCAACACATTTTGCATAGTGCATTAGCCTGTGCAACATCTGTTGACTTAAAACCAAAGTATTTCCAAGCTACAGAGGAGGCATTACTTTTGGCCACTAAAGTTTCCTCTTCAATCTCTGTTATTTCGTCGTCTCCCTGAGCAACACTCATATTTTCTTACTTTTGCTCCACTGGCTCTCTTCGCTCTTTAGGTCCTTTCTTTTCATTCACTTCGTTTTCTTGTCCCTGTCTTATCTCTTCACTGATTTATTATGGTTGTGCGGAGGTTGCAGAGCGCTGGTGTTTGTGTGTTGAGGCGGCATGTATGTGTGGGTTGGTGACTGAGTGGTAGAGCGAGGAAGAAGTGAGAGAGTGACGGCGATTAGTTTCGGAGTGAGTAGTGATAGAGTCATAATGAGAGAAACAAAGTGTCTCCCCTGTTCTTTCTGAACACTGTGGGAAATCTGGACCAGGAGAAGTTATCTTTTTCCTTGCTTTCATGTTGTTTATGGTGAAACAGAACCAGGAAATGAGTCGGGGCAAATGGAACGCTACCAAGTGACGTCTATTTTTCGAGAGGCACATGTCGGGCGGAATGTATCCTTCACAAAATATCGCATAATTATCGCGAGACTGTCGGTATAACATCGCGCAACGTGATATCGAGATAACGATATTGAGTCGATATATTGTGCACCCCTAATAGTCTGTCGATTTTGTTATGCTTTAAGGATGTGGTCTTGCCTGAAAGAGTCATGTTGGGGTATCTGAGATATTTTCTGAGGGCGTATGTGCCTAAACCTTTGAGATGTTTTAAGCGTCAGAGGTTTGGACATGTGGCAAATGTTTGTAGGGGCACTAGGAGGTGTGCTAAATGTGGGGATGACCATGAATATGGGGAGTGTGGTGAAGGAGTGTCTTTAAAGTGCTGTAACTGTGGAGGCTCTCATAGTGTGGCTTATGGGAGATGTTCGGCAGTGAAGAAACAGCTGGCTGTGCAGCAGTTGAGGGTGGATCGAGACCTATCTTATGCAGACACAGTTAAACGTGCAATATGTAATTTTTGGCCGCCAGGGGGCTCTCAATCAAAACAATAGCAAAAGATGTACTTGGATGACGTCGGGAGGTTGCGTGGGATCATGGGTTTTGTTATCGTCGTCAATGACAACCTTCCAATCTAGCGTCTCAAAAAAATGTTCACTTACAAAGTAATATATTGTTAAAAAAATTATAACTTTATTCACGTTATGTTTGGCTGCTCCCTGGATCTTATAACAACTAGAGCAGTTACAGGTTATATGACGCCATTTACGAGCGACAAAATGAAACGTCCCGTGTCTTCGAATTATATTACAAATTTCTCTGGATTTAAAAGTTAGTGGAAACATTTAGGATAATGTAAGTACACAACTAAGAAATATATATAATATATGTATAGTGATGTTTGCTTTTAATGCAAGGTATGTATTTTGTTATTGTTTTGATTGATATTACATATTGTACCTTTAAGGTAGTAAATGCGGAGGGACAAGTGGACCGTCGGAAGGAATGAGGGATCTGAGGAAAGTGGTTAAGCTGTTCATCCCAAGGGTACCCGGTACCGGGACCTTTTCGCGCACGTCACATACATCGGTTAATTACATATTGTAAATATGCCCAAAACACATCATGTTATATACTGCTAGAATGGCAAGGGTCTCATCTGTAAATCTATCCAAACTTTTTTTGCCAAAAGCAAATAATATAGATGAATGGATTGCATAAAGTCGCAACAACAAAATTGACTACCGCATTTTCGGCACTGCGGATGCGACATATATGTGATCAATAAACAAACATTTCTCAACATAGCTACAAAAGCAATATAGCAATCGAAAGCCACTATTTAGCCCTTCACAAAGATGCCAAGCTTTTTGTTCTAGTCCTAACAGGCACGAAACAGTCCAGCAATATATCAGCAAAAACTATTTTATATTTTGAAATCAATACAACTTTTCCCTATATTGTATGATTTGTTATTGTAAAACGTGGTTTCTGGTCAACTAATTCCACTTGGCAAGTTATTTCAATGCCTTATAGACATTCTGGATTAGTTTAGGCTTCTATACATTGTGCATAATACATAATCACACTGGTTTGAACTTGACTGCCTGTCGACGCTCAAAGCACAACATAAGGTCTCTCTCCCCATCTACTGAGAATAACACATTTTCCTAAGCTGTTTTTCACTCTATACTGGTGAGAAAGACCTTTCCATAGAGTGGTCACATGTTAAAATTGACCAACCAGATCAGGAAATATTTAAACGCGTATCTGTTCAAAGTAAGTTCTCTGTTTTGTTCAGTTACGCACGCTTTGCGCATTGTGGTTGTAGTGCTCTTGGTTTTTGTCGGATTACAACATAATTTCTTAACATGGCAGGTTCTAGCAAGAAATTTTCAGTTACAGAGGCTTTGGTACTACTAGCAAAGGAAAATTGGACTGTAAATATTCTCCCTGACTGAGACTCTGACGATTCCATTGGAGTTACATGACGAACCATTTTGAGAACAACATGAAACAACGGAGCACCTGTACACCTCAAATGCCGCATTAAAAGTGTATGTAAGTAGGGCTGTGCAATTAATCGAATTTTGATCGCGATTTCAATTTCAGCTCCTAACAATCACAAAAACAGTGTAATCGAGAAAAAACGATTATTTTGTACATTGCATTTTCTAAGAACTCTTATATTTGTCTTGTGTTCGAATGACACACACAAGCGCACATTTGTCCCTACCAAAACCGAAAGCGAAACTTACTCAGTCGTCTATTAAAGACGCATTTCACAGTGTAACTCCATATCCATCGTGCGTGCAGGCACCAAAAAAGAACACATGCCGTTGCATACTTTTTAACCACAGATGTGAGCCCTATTAGCAGATTTGAGAACGACATCTGTAGAATGTTGTTGCATACTTTGGACAGGCGTTATAATTTGCCATCTTGCCACAACTTGAACCAAAGTTGCTCTGCGTGCTTTATATGAGAAATGCTGTGCAGAAGTGGCGACAAAGGGATAGTATTGATCTATGGTCTACAGTATATTATATATTACAGCAAGGTGATTGCAGCAGCTCCATGAGTTTACCTCACAGCAACGCAGGTACTTTGTTTGTTTGTTAGTTAGCTTATCAGCTTTGTCTGAGTCTTGTTTATGATATTTTCTTTGTGTCCTTGCAGCGTTGTTTACTGAAACATTTTTCTTTAGTATAAGATTGTGCATCTCTACCGCAACGAAAATAATGACCCACCACTATCATTAAGCAGTTAATCACGTTATCGTTCTTGGTTTCATTAGCACAGGTGTAGTGTAGAGGCATGTATTACTTTTGAACAATTATTCTACCGACTGAAGAGCCATGCTTCGTGTTACTTCTATTCAGTAGTTTGCGATTCTACAGCAGACTGAATTAAGCACAGTGATTGTGTGCAGATGAAAAACCTGCAGGCAAAAAATAAAATAAGATACGTTTAGAAGTGCTAATTTATTTAATATAACAAATAAGAATAACTTATTTGCAAATATAATTGAAAGACATTGCTGTCTAATCTAATCCAAACATTCAAACGAACTATGTGTGCGGGTCACACTCAACAAAGTCAGAAAATGCACCCGCTCCTGACGTCCTGAATATTTTAACTGTTTTTCAAAATCAACAAATGCAAATTTCCAAAGTCAATGAGTAATCGATTTAAATAATCGTGATTTCAATATTGACTAAAATAATCGTGATTATGATATTTTCCATAATCGAGCAGCCCTAAATGTAAGTATATGTTATGTTGTTATTTCATTATATTTATTATGTCTTTACATAAACATGTTATTATTTATTACTTCAAATACTGTTTTACTGGTGTAGTGTACGAGCACACAACTAGTTAGCCGCTAAGCTAGGCTAAGCTTAGCTGAGCAATGGGCCTTCCTGTATAATGATCATTGTATTATGATTTGTTATGCTATTGGTTCCACACAAAAGCCCATACACTAAGTGAACTTTATTACTGTATTATTTTTCATTTAGTCAAAATAACATGTAATATGTTTGTTTTATTTATATAAATAAATAAATAAGTAAATTTGGATAATGCATGTTTTGATACCACGTAACTTAGTGTAATACTACAGCAGGTGTATTGTATCAATACAGAAATATTTGCCATGCTTCTAGCTGAGTGAAATCCTTTGTTTACTAAGTTAGGCCTGTAATAATGACGCTATGCCTGTAATAATGACGCTAGGCCTATAGTAACGATGCTAAGGCCTGTAATAACATAGTAGTTTTATAGTGTAACGACAAACAGTGTCTCCACGCGACTGGGTGATTGAAATCCTTTGTTTACTAAGCTAGGCCTGTAATAACGACGCTATGCCTGCAATAATGACGCTAGGCCTGTAGTAACAATGCTAGGCCTGTAATAACATAGTCGTTTTATAGTGTAACAACAAACAGTGTCTCCACTAATACTAAAGGTGTATTGTATAAATTGAAAAATAGTTGCCACACTACTAGCTGAGTGAAATCCTTTGTTTACTAAGCTAGGCTGCAGCTATAAATTGTACATGGGGAGTGAATTCTAAGACTGAGAAGATAAAGATTGTAGTGAAGATGGCAGGTAGGTATCTTGAGGTCACAGACCTGACCCTTGAAGGTGTTCTTCAGGACTTTAATCTTTGTGAGGACCAGTCCAGTCAGGAGTCATGTCTGGGTTAATGGGCTGTATGGTTGTAATCCTTCAATGGAATGCAAGAAGTTTAATGGCAAATGGGCAAGAACTAAAGAAATGTATACTTGACCTTCCAATTTCACTGGATGTAGTGTGTATACAGGGGACATTGCTGATGCCTAGATTAGATTTTGTGATCTCTGGGTATGAGTCAATTCATAGGGACAGGGCTACGGGGGGGGGGGATGTACAACGTTTGTTAAACAGGGGATTCCATTTCGGTGTGTGGGAAAGGGTGGTGTGCAGGAATACGTGGTGGTGGAAGTCTGGTTAGGTGGTGGGAAGAGACTGGTGATTGTGAACTTCTATAATCCATGTAAGAGATTGGCGTTACAGGATTTAGATGGTGTAGAAGGCCAGGAGAGTGGGAGCGTGGTGTGTGGATTTTGATGTACACAGTCCTCTATCGGGGGTGCTGCGGTTGGATGTGAATGGGAAGGTGGTTGAGGCCCTACTGGATGAGAAGGATTTGGTGTGTTTGAATGATGGTAGGGGTACTAGATATAATTCTGTAACTGGGAATGAAGGTGCTATAGACCTTTCTCTGGTATCTAACTCTTTGGCAGGTAGGTGTAGTTGGGATGTGTGGGGGGAGTCCACGGTAGGAAGTGATCACTACCCGATTGTGTGTAAGGTGGGGATAAGGTAGGTGAGGTATTGGCACAGACGTTTGTGAAAGTGCACAGTTCACACAACCTTTTAGAAGAGGGCAGGAGAGGTAGGCAGGAAGTCAGAATAGGATTTCTGCAAATACTGAGTCGGCATATGGAGGTGGATGACACATTGAGTACACTCTTTACACTGGCAGAGCTGAAGAGGGCTGTGGGTAAATCTGGTCTGACTTCTCCAGGGTTGGATGAAATATGCTATGTTATGATTGCTAATCTTAGTGACATTGCCTTGGAAATAGTCTTAGGTATGGATTGAAGGTCTGTTACCTGAGAGTTGGAAGAGTGGAGTTGTGGTACCAATATGGAAACCAGGGAAGGATCCGACTGATCCGTCTACCTATAGACCTATAGCGTTGACCTCCCATGTGTGTAAACTCATGGAGAGGATGATAACGGACAGATTGTCATACGTCTTGGAGAGTAGAGGTTTAATGTCTCAGGACCAGAGTGGGTGTAGGAAGGGTAGGGGTACTATGGATCATGTTCTGTGTCTAGAAGCGGATATTAGGAAGGTTCAGTTTAATAGGGAGGTGGTCATTGCTGTGTTTTTTGATGTGGAGAAGGCATACGACGTGGATGCCTGCTTATTAAACTCATTGGCTTGGGGATTAAAGTGAGGGTTTTTAACTGGGTTAAGGACTTTCTCTTTGGAAGGTCGATTCAGGTTAGGGGTGGAAGTGTGCTGTCTGAGAGGTATGAGGTGGAGAATGGTATTCCCCAAGGAAGTATTATCAGCCCACTGTTGTTTTCGATAATGATTGATGATATTTCTTCGACAGTGAGGCCAGATATTGGAAGGTCGTTATATGCAGATGATGGGGCACTATGGAAAAGAGGGAGGAATGTGGTATATACCAATAGAAGGGTGCAGCATGCAATAGGGGAAGTGGAAAAGTGGTCTCTGAAGTGGGGTTTTAGGTTTTTAAATGGGAAGACACAAACAGTGTTTTTTACTAGACGGTCGATCAGGGCAGAGGTCGGTCTGAAGTTGTATGGGAAGAAGCTGGAGAGGCTAGGTGTGTTCCGGTTTTTGGGAATGTGGTTTGACAGTCGTATGACATGGAAGGCCCATATTGACCAAGTGATTATTAAAGGTCAGAAGATACTGAATGTTTTACGGTGCCTGGCGGGAATGGCATGGGGTGCTGATAGGGTAGCTTTGATGAGGTCTACATTTAACTATGGTAGCATTGCGTATGGCTCTGCAGCTCAGTCACATCTGAAGAAGCTTGATATACTCCAAGCGCATGCCCTGAGAATCTGTTGTTGGGCGGTTAGAACATCTCCTGTTGCGGCATTGCAGGTGGAAGTCAGGGAAATGTCGTTGGAGATCAGGAGACAGCAACTGGCTGTGACATATTGGGTGAATCTTCAGGGACATGCTGTATCACATCCAACAAGGAAAGTCCTTGAGACGTGCTGGGAACATGAAATACATACTGTACATCTAAGAGTTTTGGGTGGAGCTCTGGAGTGTTGGCAAAGGAGATGGGATTGTTTGGGGGATTGCCCGACAGTAGTTACTCCAGTTATTCCACCCTGGTTTTTACATACACCTGTTATTGACTTGGGGTTGGTTGAGCAAGTACGGGCTGTGTCTGACAGAGGGGGACCAATAGGTTTAGTTGGTCAGCATCTCAACACACACTATGGTGCTTCTCTTAAGGTGTTTACAGATGGGTCTAAGTGTCTGGGAACAGGCAGGACTGGGGCAGCCTTTTGGGTACCAGAATTTAAGGTAGCGGTAACATAAAGGACTACTGATAATTTGTCTGTCTATACAGTGGAGTTGTTGGCTATTATGTTGGCTCTGGAGTGGGTGGAGGAGACTCATCAGCTGCACTGGGTAGTTTGCAGTCACTTGTGTATCGTTGTATACAAGATGTTTTATGAGGTTTTACAGAGCCATTATAGGTTGCAACGGAAGGGGGTGAGTGTAAGGTTACTCTGGGTGCCAGCTCATGTAGGTGTGGAAGGAAATGAGGAGGTGGATAAATTAGCCAAATTAGCTTTGATTCAGGGGCAGGTTGACTTGGATGTTCCGCTGGGGAAAGAGGAGGCTAAGGGGTTGATTAAGGTGCTAGTCTTGGAGAGGTGGCAGGAGCTGTGGAACAGGGGTGTTAAAGGATGACACTTGTTTGGTATACAGGGGACTTTGGGAAAGGGGAGGCCTTCAAGCCGGCAAAGAGGGGAAGAAACTAATCTCCAGGATCAGGCTGGTACATACGCTGCTTCATAGTACGCTGAAACTACTGGGTAAATATAGTACGGGAAATTGTGATTATTGCATAGGGGAAGCAGAATCAGTTAAAAATGTTTAATTTCAGTGCCGGGAGTAAGGGAGGGAGCGGGAGCTTATGTTAATGGTATTGAGTATGTATGGAATGGTAGGGTTGGATGTAAATCTATTGTTGAGTGTAAATTTGGCTTATGTGGTGTTTACCTGTGTGATCAGGTTTTTAGGAAATAATGGTTTGTTGGCTAGCATGTAGGCCACTTTATTTGCTGAAAAATGTAATTTCTTTCTCATTTAAATAGTCAGTGCCCTCAAAATGCTTAGTCCCTTTGGCATTGTGTAAGCACTGCAAGTCAAAACCATTAGATGTTTTGTCACTATGGCAGAGGACCATTGAAATATCCATCATGTCCACCTTTTAGTCTTAGCCCAGTCCTTCATTGACAATGGTTACTGTACTGTCTTTTGTCTAGCTAACATAATACAATTGAGTATAAAACTGAAACAAACAAACAATAGGATTTTAGGGTAAGAGTAGCCTCTAAGATTTGACATCACACAATGCACTCATACTGCCTAGGAAATTGTAATCATTATTCACACACATAAAGTAACTTCCATACATCAGAGTAAAAAGAAAATGTACAAAGCATAATATATTGTAATATAAACACAAAAACAAAAAACAGGTAAAATGATATGTAGCCTACAGTGCTGTAAATAAAGCTGGAGTTTCACAACTAACAGTTCTTCACTGGTCGCTGTCCTCACCCTCGCTCTCCTTGCCACCGTCCTCACCCCTATATGCAGAGGTACTACAGGGGGTATTTGACAGAAAGGGGAGGGGGTATATCATCAATGACTAGACTTACTGAAATGTTACAGTAATACCCACAGTATTAGATAGATTTACATGGGAGGCACTAATTGCAGCTCTTTGACCCTTTTTCTTATTGTATGTTGTATTCTTCAAAATAAGGATCATAATGATAATTGCATCATACTGTAAGCTGCAGTTTCTAGGCAAAATGTTGAAGTCAGATAAATCAAATACTTTCATACCTGGATTACTTGGATTCAGAAATCAGGTAAAGTGGGTAATGAAGCCAAAAAAGGTTTGGGAACCACTGCGTAATTGTAAAAAGGTTATAATGACAGTAAGAGCGACCGAACCGGCTCGGAAGAACATCAAAACAACCACGATCAGAAATCACAAACCTGCGCATGATCTGGAGATTATCACGTGAAACGAAACAATATCCAATAAGAAAGCAAGCTGAGAGAAGACCGAAGCATAATAAACGCAGTCACGGCGCATCATAAAGTTAAATTGATTTGGACAGCATAGATGTGTCGATTTGTGGCAACAGCACAAATGTTTATACAACGTGTTGCGTAAAACCTACCATAATAGACTGGACAAAGAGAAGAGTGGGTCATGCTTATTCTGAAGTCTCGAGAGATGTTGCATGTTCACAGTCGGGACTCTGGTTGAAAATCTGTCTGTGTGTGGTGTGCTGTTTTGTCACATCATGGCACACCACACACTATAGGAGCAAAACGGTTTAATCTAGGATGTTTTGTCCTCATGTGGTCACTCACATTTATAGAATCTTATAAGATTAAAAAAATATTTTAGTGTGTACCCAGCTTTAGGGTTGTGTATCATTTGGATTTTTACAATTCCGATGCCGAACCGGTACTTTTAAAGCGATTCGGATTGCTAAACAATTCTTGAAAAACTAAAAAATGTTGAGAAATTATGTTGTAATCCGTCAAAAACCGAGAGCAGTTCAACCACAATGCGCAAAGCGTGCGTAACTGAACAAAACAGAAAACTTACTTTGAACAGATACGCGTTTAAATATTTCCTGTTCTGATTGGTCAATTTTAACATGTGACATGTCTATGGAAAGTTCTTTCTCACCAGAATAGAGTGAAAAACACCTTAGGACGATGTGTTACTTCATTTTTTCAGTAGATGGGGAGAGAGACCTTATGTTGTGCTTTGAGCTTCGACAGGCAGTCAAGTTCAAACCAGTGTGATTATATATTATGCACAATGTATAGTAGCCTAAACTAATCCAGAATGTCTATAAGGCATTGAAATAACTTTCCAATTGGAATTAGTTGACCAGAAACCACGTTTTACAATAAAAAATCATACAATATAGGGAAAAGTTGTTGTATTGATTTCAAAAAGTGAAATAGTTTTTGCTGATATATTGCTGGACTGTTTCGTGCCTGTTAGGACTACAACAAAAAGCTTGGCATCTTTGTGACGGGTTGAATAGTGGCTTTCGAAAGACATATGGCTTTCGTGGCTAGGTTGAAAAATGTTTGTTTATTGATCACATATACGTCGCATCAGCAGTGCCGAAAATGCGATAGTCAATTTTGTTGTTGTGAGTTTATGCAATCCATGTATCTATATTATTTGCTTTTGGCAAAAACAGTTTGGATATCTTTACAGATGAGATCCTTGCCGTTCTAGCAGTATATAACATGACGGGTTTCGCGTATGTTTACAATATGTAATTAATCAATGTATGTGACGTGCACGAAAAGGTCCCGGCGCCGGGACCCCTGGTGATGAACAGGTTAAAGAAAGGCTATTTTATAGTTTTTTTTTCATGAAAATGATTGAAAATTAACAATATATTCATGTTTTATAGTACTTAAATAACTAATAAGTAAACCTAAATCACCTAACACACAACTACAATAATTTAACAATAAATAACAGTTACACTATTTACAAGTAACAACGAAATAAGTTGAGTTGGTATGCTAACTTAACCAGCTTCAAACTTTAGCAGTTCCTTTGCAGAAAAATGACCATATTTGCCTTCTTTGGCAAGATACGACACCTCTCCTGACTTATTATTTTGCGCTACCATATATCTCAGAAGTTCTCCCAAATTACGTTATCAGGAAACCCTTTTGAAACCATTAATTAAATTGTATCCCAACATATTTTGGGTGTTTTTATGTTTCAGCTGCACGTTTTGTAATTAGGTTACATTCGTCCTTCTATTACTATGGGAATGTATCAGTTTATGATTAAGTATCAGTTTATGATTAAGTATCAGCTCATGGTTAAGTACCAGCTTATGAGTAAGAGCTTATTAGCTTACAATGAGATGATTATGATTGAGAAATTTACAAATGGGGAAGTGCTGTGACAGTGGAAAAGTACTGGGGTAAAATAGAAGGTCAAGGTCTCATGTGAAAAGAGGAAATAAAGGCCCAACTGAGACGGCTGAGATGACTAAAGCAGCGAACAGATAGATGGTTTCTTGTGAGCTTCACGCACACACCAACACCCACGCCATAATCAAAATTGCTTGTATAGCTTGAATATATTAGGGTTACCCAACACCAAGTGACGACGAGGACCTGATTGGAGGAAGATTCGCGCCAAGGCTAAGCAAGTCTAAACCACGCCCAAGCCTCAAATATGAAAGAAGGACTCTGTAAAGAAGTCGTCAGTTCTCTGTACGAGGTGTTACATTGAGCCCATGTACATGAATATTTACATTTGATATTAAACAACAGAGAAATTAATTGAATTGGTCTCTTAGATTATTCTAGTTGTCCTTATACTCAATCAACAAACACGCTAACAATCTTGGTGACCCTGATTGAGTTAAGGAAATCAAAAAGGTCCACATTGGAACGATCCTGACACACACCAGACAACGTTTTCTCACAAATCTTGACCGGTCAACTAAACATAGGTAAGTAGTAGGGTTGGGTACCTTTCGCATCTGAACCAATATCGGTACCGGTGCCTGGTGTTCGGTCTCGGTATTCAACTGTACTTTTTTCGGTACCTTACTCTTACTGAAACTGTAATACCTGGTACAGTTAAAAAAAACCTCCCAACTTCTCAGTTTAAACATTTTATTTAAACACAATACAACCCCACTTATGAACATGTTATCCCCCTCCTAAAAATATGAACATATGAACATATAAACAAAGGACAGTAAACATAAAAAACACTCAGGGCCCGATTTACTAACACTAGGGCAGTTTGCACTGCGTCTGTTTATGCGAGTTCGGTAATTGCGCACGCTATGCTTCCACATTTAGCGTGGTATTTATCAAACCCGATACCCATTACGCAATCAGCGCATACTCCGCCCTCCATTAGCGCGCCTCTAAAAGCGCAAACAATGGCCCCGTATCATGGATCTCCCTAAGGAAAAAGAAAGCGCAAGCGTAAAT
>JACXGM010028258.1:0-14130 GCA_016801145.1 Umbra pygmaea | reverse complement strand
CTCAGTCCCCACTATAGATTTATTGATATGTGACGGGGAACAAGAGACAGTTTATATATTTATTTTTGGGGTCAGTGTTGTATTATGTTTCTGATGTCATGTTGATCCTAGGAGGACCCAAAACCTTGGAACAAGTTTCAGGACCATGTGGCCTGATGAGTCCTTTCTGTCTTCATCCTGTGCCCACCTCGGTTTGCTGGTGCCCACCTAACTGCTGTTCGTGATCATGTTTCCACCTGGGGACTCCAGCTGTACAGGACACGTCCCGTTGTCCCTGCCCAAGACCACTGGATTGTGGTAATGCTACACAAAGATTGTGGTCATAGTCCACCAATTCTTATCTCCATTTATGGACACTAATTGAGATTCCCCACCTGGTACAGCCAGAAGAGGACTGCCACCCCCTTGAGTCTAGTCTCTCTCTAGTTTCTTTCTAGGGTCCACCTACAAGGGAGTTTTTCCTAGCCACTGTGCATCACTTGTTGTTGCTTGTTCTTTAAATCTTTTAGGTCTGGTATCTGTTAAAGTACTTTGTGACAACTGCTGTTGGAGGAAGGGGTTTTAAAAAGTAAATTTGATTGAGTTTGATTGATTGAGTGATGGAATATCATAAATCCACTGAAGCCCTTAAATATTTCAATAACACACAGAATATGTATTGTAGAGAGGCTTTACCCATATTCCTTAACCCTTTAATGTTCGACTCAAATGTTTGGTAGAGCACACAATGGTTTTTTCGTGGCGAGGACATTAAAGGGTTAACAAGGTTTCCGATCCCCAGTTCAATTACGAGTATCAACTATGATAAGCTGACATATTATCGATACAAGCATGTAAAGTTGAACAAAATAAATCATAATTACTCAATGAATAACGACGTGTCTGGCGCTTGCATTTTATTCTAATACTCATTTTTTATCTACACTGTCGATCAAGAACAATCACAACAATATCCTTCAGGTTTTATTACTGTAAGTTGTTATACAGTATATTAATACAACTTTTCAGACAGCATTATATCCTATTTCCTGCATTCTATATCACAGAGTACACCCACATTCATTTATTAAAATTATAACACAGGAACAATCTTTAAAACCTAGATTTTTGGAGAGACTGCCTTTGAAAACGTAGACCTCTAAAAGCTAATGAAACCTCTGAGCGCCAATCTACAAGTGCGTAGAGTGTGGTGAGTATAATATGAGGTTTCATAGCAAGGAGGTTAATACTGATGTAACCAACAAATGTGTGTTTTCTTCTATATTACTTTTGTGTCAATAAAGTGTTCAGTATGTTGTGTAAATCAAAATGGTAACGTAATACAATAAAATCCTACTTCATTCCAGGTTGTCACACTACAAAATGTGGAAACGTCCAAGGTGGGTAAAGATTATGCTTACTCTAAATCAATAAAACAGCTGCACCATAGGGTTTTATATCTATAGTGGTTATTGTCATTTAGGACCTTCATTGTAGCTGAGTTACATACAACTCTGGTTGGCTCTGAAGCCAGATTGCATAGCAGACACATGTTGCATCTGGAACTGCACTGTTGGTGGTGAGAGTTGCCAGATGTGGGAGTTGTTGGAGGCTATTGCCATACACCATAGCCTGTGTTTATGCTGGATGAGCACAGCCAATTTGCTGGGGAGCCAGGGACTATCTCAGTTCTTTGATCTATATTTCTAAGATGGAGCATACTTCAGACAGTAAGGAAAGCAAATTTGAAGTAAGACCAAGCCTCCCCAGTGTAAGAATAAGGTCAATGCTGCTCCAGGGTATCAAGTCCAGGTTGTTCAGAAAGACTTTCTCAGTAAAGTTTTTAGAAACTGTCTTACACTGAAAGGAAAGGGTGTTAAGACGATTACTGACAAAGGCCAGATGGTGTTGTGTGTGCTAGTATTTTTGGTACTTTGGTATTTTCGGTATTGCGATTTTTGAACGTGGACGAGTTGGCGAAGAGTATAGGCTACTAACTTTTCAATCTTTTGGAGTTTTACACACGTTTGTATTAACAGTGTTTTTCACTTGGACATTGGTGTAGGATTGGGTATTGTGGAGAACAATGGAGAACAATTGGGTATTGGGGGGAAGATGGGCCGATGGCCTGTATAGGTCCGGTATCTGTGTTTCTTGTCGGACGTTCTCTGCAAACGCTGACAGGGTGGAAGGGAGGAGATGGATGGTAAAGAGTGGAGTATGATGAGGACGAGAGAAATGACAGTGAATAAGAAGAGGTAGTTAGTAGGGTAAGGAAGGGGAGTGGTAGTAAGAAAAATAAAAAAATGGTCATTATCGGTCGGTCTGTGAAGGTTGAAAAGTTGGGGGTAAAGAGCTGGAAAATTGAGTGATTTATATGGTAGTGAGATTCGCAGAGGAAGGGGGGGTAAAGAAGGTTGATCCTCTAAAGTTGACACAAATCCTTAGACGGCAAGTTGGGGAAGTGAGACATACAAGGGTTTTAGGAGATGGAAACTTGCTAATAGGTTGTAATACAGACGTGCAGGTGAAAAAGATGAAAAACTTTTGACATGCAAAAAAAAGCAAAAACAACCAAAAGGTGTCGCTGGATAACTTGAAGGTAAGGAATGAGTCAATAAGGAGTGTGAAAAGATTGACAAGTGCAGTGGAAAAAAGGAGATTGAAGGCACCTTGGTAGAGTTTGAGGGAGAGATGCTACCAAAAAAGGGATATTTTGGATTTATATGGTATAATATAAGGGAGTTTGTGCCAAAGCCTATGAGGTGTTTCAATTGTCAGTTTGGACATGTGGCCAAACTGTGCAAGGGTAAGAGGAGATGTGCTAGGTGTGGTGGGGATCACGACTATGGACAGTGTGGAAAGGGAGTGATGACATGATGTTGTAATGGTGGAGGCAGTCATAGGGTTGTTTACTGGGGATGTGAAGCGTTGATAAAGGAGGTGGATGTACAACAGGTAAGGGTAAGTGGTAGAGTTTCATATGCAGCAGAAGTCAAGATTACAGGTAAAAAAAGACAGGAGAGAGAAGATGGTGCAGCGCTAGCGGCAGGAAAAGAGCAGCGCGGAAGAAAGAATGATTGGAGAGAGAATAACTTGGTAGTGGGAGTTATAAATGTGACATATGAGAATAAATCTATTGTGAAGGTTATTGTGAAGGCAGAAGAAGACCATTTGTGTATGAGAGGACTAAAATGGGAAGAGGTTAATGATGACCTCAGGGTACAGTCCAGAGAAGTTTCAGAGTGTTTGGGTTGATATAAATTGTAATGTAAATTCTACAATGGAATGCAAGAAGTTTGCTATCGAATGGACAAGCTTTCAACCAGACACTGTATGTATTCAAGAGTCCTGGTTAAATTTTAGTGTAGATTTTGTTTGTATGGGTATTTGGCAGTGAGGAAAGACAGACGGGATGGGAGAGGTCGAGGGTGTATCACTTTTGTAAAGCAAGGTATTCCTTATAGAGTGCTAGGGCTAGGGAGTGAGTAGGAATACGTGGTAGTGAAAGTGTGGGCTGAAAGAATGGAGTTGGTAATTGTAAATAATTATAACCCCTGCAATAGGCTGGAGGTAAACATGTTTGAGGTTGTAGAAGGGCAGGATAATAGTGACTTTATTTGGTGCTCTGATTTTAATGGGCACAACTTGTTGTGGGGGAGTGACAGAACAGATACGAATGGGCAGGTCATAGAGGGACTTGTTAGAAAACAAGACATGAGTGTGTTTGAATGATGGTAGTAAAATGAGAATGGATATTAATGGGGGTAAAGAGTCTGTACTTGGTCTCACATTGGTATCTAATAACATTGTGCCGTTATGTGATTGGTCAGTGTCTCAGGAAGGATCTATAGGAAGTGACCATTATCCAGTCTGGTGCAAGGTAAATATTAATACCTCCTTGATAAGCGAAGGATCGGGTGGGAAGTAGATAAGATAATTGGAGTAGACTTATGCAGGTCAGTGATAAGTGTCTGAGTCAGAGTAATGGAGAAATTACTATAGAGGCACTTGATAGCAAAATAAAGCTGAGTATAGTATCGGCTGCGTTAGAATCCATTCCTAAAAGTAAAGGACGACAGAAGAGGAAAGTAGTGCCCTGGTGGGATGATTAGTGTAAGGAAGCTGTGAGAAATAGAAACAAGGCTTTCAGAATAGTGAAACTGACTCGTAATTACCAACATTTGATACAATACAAGCAAGCCCAGGCCATAGTGACGAGGACAATAAGACATACAAAACGAACACATTGGAGAAATTATTGTAATACAATTGGCAGCACAACACAGGTGGGAGCAGTGGGGGGTATGATTGGAGGAGACAGAAGGATGTGGAATTATCCAGTTCTGACTGAAGGGAATGAGACAGCAGTAACTCTCTGTAATATAGAGATTCAAACTAAGTTTGGAGGAACTTATACAAAGAAATGGAGGAACTTATACAAGAAAAATCAAGTATAATCCATTATAAAAATAAAGCAAACTGGATGGAGAAAAATGCACATGCTTTTTTAATCTTCAACATAGGAATGCCACCAAGACGAATGTGCTGAAACTAGTCACTAAATGATGGATCCACTTATGACTCGCCAAATGAGATTCTGGAACAGGAAGTAAAGTACTTCAAAGATTCAAATTTTACATTGCAGTGTAGATTACCAATAAAGTGGGCTGATAAGGATGTGGACATACTGGGTATACATATACCTAGGGCTGGGCGATATGGCCAAAAAATGACATTTTTTGGATAAGATATGCCTGACGATATATTGAAATATATATTGCTGTGACTTCATTAAATCAAAGTGTATAGTCTGCTGTATAACAAATAAAAACAATACATACAAAAATATTGATTGACCTTGTTATATTTCTGTTTAGAAGTTTCAGGTAAAACTGAACTACAAGAAATATGAAATACTCCTCATTTGTTGGATGTTTCTTTGTTTCAGAACAAAACCAGCTGTTATCGTGATATGTCGATATGGGATATTCTTCTCGATATTATTTTCAAAAACTCGATAACGATAAATATTGAATTATCGCCCAGCCCTACATATACCATATGAAAGATCGAATTGAATTCAAGTTTTTATAGAAATCTAGCTAACATAGATAAGTTATTGCTACCCTGGAAAGGACAGCACCTATTCATTTGCAGTAAACTCACCTTAATTAACTCTTTAGTTATATCACAGTTTACCTATATGCTTAAGGTTTTGTCTACACCCAATGACATGTTTTTTTAATTATATGAACAAAAATATTTTATTTTATATGGAATGGCAAGCCAGACAAAATAAAAATAGCCACCGCAAATAGTTTTTTTGGTGAAAAAATAAGTTTTGGAATATTGAATTGTATTACTTCGACAATCGACTAGTGTGGACTTCACTGGAAATTGGGAAATAAACTAATGTATGTACACAAACTTATTTGTTCAAATTCGCTGTGTTTATTATAAGGAATCAGTGCAAATGGATATGGACTAGTAATGACATTTTGAACATGTTTAGTCGCTCAAAAAGCACGCTTTTTAACTTGCCCCGTAAATGCGTAATGGTTGTCTATTTGCAGAAAAAGGTAAACACAGTTTTGGCAATACAGATTGGTTGAGTTATTAACGCTACGGACAGCACTTCTGATATGCAAACAACAGAGCTACGTTTTGAAATCGCCCGGAATTCTCCTTTAAGCTAATGAGGGGACGGGACTTAATAGTTTAGGCATAGCAATCAAACCAAGAATGGAAAATAGAAACAGGTTGTGAATGTAAAAAACACAGCTGGGGAGGAACAAAGATTACGAAATGGTTTGTAGGATACAGGATTCTTTCACCAACCCCAAAATGCAATGTCACAAACAGACAATCCTGCTAAAAAATAACTTTCCACAGCATCCATTGGCAACAGGAGCCATGCCAGGGTATTGCTTGGTTGGGCATATACAGTCTATGGTTGGGCTACAGCCCCACCAAGAATCGTGTTAGCCCCACCATGGAATATCAATCAATCTTAAATCTAGCGAATCAGACCATATACTCATTATGAAAATGATTAGTACCTCAAGTATATTATGTCTCTCATTCTCATAGACTATTACAAAAACCGAGCTCTTTTGCAACCAGGCGTATTGTCCCCAGCTGGAATTCAGATTTTAGGCACTTCCTCATTTGCGTCAATTTGCCAAACTGGATGCTCACCCTGTGGCTACAACACAGAAAAGAGAAACTAGAACTGGTATCTGATCTTATTAACGCTAGATTCAATCTTGAAAAACAAAATATAGTATCTATATTTAATCAATCTGCCCACCCATATTGGGTGTGTAGTGGACAGGTTTGCCAGACAAAGTGAATGAGTTAGCACAAAATAGGCTATTGCCTATACTCAGTAATAGTGACTGTCCACGTCTGTTGCTCTTGATGTAATTTTGTGTGTGAAAAAAGGAGTCAGTCTGGCGTGGTATTATTAGCTACTGGGTAGGTTGTTATGCTCTATTCTATTGAGTATGTATTCACATTGAAATTCAGACATGGATTTAAGCCCCATCACTGCACCACTGTGTGGATTCGCCCCACCGTAGTTTAGCCAAAACAAATACTCTGGAGCCACCACTGATTGGCAATGTATGAGAAGGGCATCCGACTGCTCCGGACTGTCAACTTCTGTGTCATTAGATGCTGATTACTGCAATAAACTTTAAGCCAGACCCTCCAAGCGAAAAAGTAAATAAGCAAAGCTAGCTAAATCTCTGGCAAGAGCCTGTATGTAGCCATTTATGAAGTCTACTAACGTAGTCATAGCAATCTAGGCATGTAAGGTCGATCTTCACACTCTGATACCGATCAACCAATGGGAAAAAGGTGACACCGTGACATACATTGATTGACAGCCTCCTCATTAGCGAAAGGACGTGGAAATATATAAATAAACATATACGTAAATAAATACATACATAAATAAAAGAATATAGAAATAAATGAATATAAAAGTAAATAAATACAGAAATAAATGATCATGTAAATAAATAAATAAATAGGGAAATAATTTTAATTTAATAAATGTAGAATTTTACATTTTATATTTTTATGAATATTTTTATGCATAAATAATTTTATATACATATTTTTTTATTTATTACTTTGGCAGACTTTGTCCTCCATAAGTTTGGTTCAGCAATTTCATTTTAATCTATTAAATAACTGAAGGACACAGTAATAGTGAAAGTAGATTTATTGGATGAAAAGAAAATGTGCAATATGCATCAAAGCGAAATCAGAAAGGTGCATACATTTCTGCATCCCAACAGAGATATCACATAAATATTTAGTTGAGCCTCTTTTGCAGAAATAACAGCCTCTATACGCTTCCTATAGCTTGTAATGAGTGTCTGGATTCTGGATGAAGGTATTTTGGAACATTCCTCCTGAAAATTTCTCCAGTTCAGTTAGGTTTGATGGTTGTCGAGCATAGACAGCCCGCTTCAAATCCCCCCACAGATTTTCATTGATATTCAGGTCTGAAGAATGTTCATAAATGCCAAAGTAGATTTTGAGCAGTGTTTTGGATCGTTGTCTTGTTGAAATATCCAGCCCCGGTGTAACATCAACTTTGTGACTGATTCCTCTACATTATTCTCAAGTATATGCTGATATTGAGTGGAATCCATGTGACTCTCAACCTTAACAAGATTCCCAGTAACGGCACTGGCCACAGAGCCCCACAGCATGATGGAACCTCCACCAAATTATACTGTGGGTAGCAGGTGTTTGTCTTGGAATGCTGTGTTCTTTTCCCGCCATGCATAACTCCCCTTGTTATGAACAAATAACGCCCTCTTTTTTTCATCAGTCCACAGCACCTTCTTCCAAAATGAAGCTGGCTTGTCCAAATGTGCATTTGCATCACTCAAACGACATTGTTTGTGGCAAGTGTGCAGAAAAGGCTTCTTCTACATCACTCTCCCGTACAGCTTCTCCTTGTGCAAAGTGCGCTGCCTTGTTGAACGATGCACAGTGACACCATCTGCATCAAGATTATGTTGTAGGTCTTTGGAGGTGGTTTGTGGGCTGTTTTTGACCGTTCTCACCATCCTTCACCTTTCCCTCTCTGATATTTTACTTGGCCTTCCACTTTTGGCCTTAACAAGAACTTTGCCTGTGGTCTTCCATTTCTTTACTATGTTCCTCACAGTGGACACTGACAGCTTAAATCTTAAAAGAGAGTCAAAGAGAACAACAACTTGCAATTGGCCAACTTAAATACCATTTCTCATGATAGGATTCACCTATCTGTGAAGTTCAAGGCTTAAGGAGCTCACCAAACTGTGTTCCAATTAATCAGTGCTATGTAGTTACTGGTATTCAAATCAACAAATGACAAGGGTGCCCAAATTTATGCACCTGTTTAATTTCTTTTTGATGCATTTTGCACATTTTCTGTTAATCCAATGAACCTCATTTCACTACCGAAATATTACTGTGTCCTTCAGTTATTTGATAGATCAAAATGAAATTGCTGATCCAAACACCAAATTATTTATAGATGAAAATCATGGAAATTGTCATGGGTTCCTAAACTTGTGTTAAGGGAAATTTCCAAACAGTCGCAAGACTATCGGGATGGTGTAAATAAAGGGAGATATTTGCATACATTGCAAAAAAAGTAGGAGTGAGTAACAGTGGGGCTAACCGTAAAAAGCAAGTAATTATCAGTAAATTGAGAATTGGTCACAATGGATTGAATGGTACACTTTTTATATTGGGAAAACACCCAACAGGACAATGCAGTTTGTGTGTGGAAATGGAGAACGTGGAGCATGTTCTGATGTCATGCAGGACATATAATCGAGACAGAGAGGTCATGTTTGCAGGATTGCATGAGGTTGGGCTAGTGGACGTTAGATTTAACGATGTTCTTGAAATGGAGGTTTCCGTAAATGGACGGAAAACATATATTTAGGTTTTTGAACGATGCTGGGCTATTTAGGAAATTGTAGTATATTGAAATGAAAGGCTAATGATAATAATATTCATACTATTTTTGGATTATGGTACTTACCCCGCTAGCCAGAAGTGTCAGCCCAGATCCGGCCCAAATCTGTGGGCCGGATCTGGGCCGACACTTCTGGCTAGCTGAGTATCTAAAGCAGCGATACTCCTGCGAGCTACACTGGAAATCCAGAGTTCTCGCAAGAGCACAATTTGAATTTGCTCAGCAAGTTACTCTGGCACCGAGTAATGCTGCTCATTAACTATGCCCTTGTAGCCGAGCTGCACCAATCACATTGGTGTATCTGATATAGGTGGGCCAGAGGCGTGTTAAACAGATGACGACAGCTCTGCGAGTGCGACCTCAAGTCATTAGTAAACATTGTAAGATCGCTATGGATCTACACCAGTTGTTTGAAACTGCTTTGGCTGCTACAATGAACAAGTTAGACTTGGCTTTTTGTCTAAAAGAGGAACAGAAGACGGCGCTCGACCGGATACGGCAAGGGTTTAATCTACCAGTTAGCTCTGCCATAGGGTTAGTGAAAATCCACTGGTCATTGGTCGTAGTGTTATCCAATTGCGTACAGTGAGATTTTCAAATGCACGCTTGGTGCCGCCCCTCGAGTTGAGTCATTTACATTACTCGATCCCAGACCCTAAATCATTCAGGATTTGGGTCTGGATTTTTCCAGGCTACCTGCGAGCTGCCATATCATAGGTTTTTGTTCCAAACCTAATTTAGCACAAGTGGCGCTACTCACTACCAGGTTGAAACGATAACTAATTTACGGAATTGCAGCTTGCGGGAGCAGGAAATAGTATCGCTAAGTATAATTGTCCTACCCTTATTTCAGGCAATGAGTCTGTATGTTTTAATCAGCTTGGTGTTGTTTGTATTAACGTACATGTAAATGGCAGTAACTACGTTGGAAATAACATGGCTCCCATTCAGTGCAAGCGATTGAATCTTCAACAACTTTTTTCAACTACGTATTGGAACGGTTACAAGAAGTGTTGAGATTGCGTTAACAACATAATGCAGCAATAAAAGCCAAACAGGAACAAGGATTGACATCAATATATAGCCAATTATACTTATCAAACAGAGGGAAATTAGAAATAAAGGCCTGCCTCTAACAAAAGCCTGCTTCAAATAAAAGCCGGTTGCCTTCTGCAGTAGAGGTAAATAAAGTTAAGAGAACTGGATGGCGCCTTTGGCACAAAGCCCCGTTCATTCCAATGAAAGTTGCTCAAAAGCGCATGAACCAAACATGGAGCTCCAAAATACCTGGATCTTCTGTGTTGTGCGGCCCAATGGACATGTGCACTAGCAAAAGTTTGTTTGTGTTGTCGTAGCAACCGGTAGCAATGGCCCAATGGACATGCGCACTAGCAACTGTTTGTGTTGTCATAGCAACCGATAGCGACACTGCACGTTCATCATGCCTCGTTTAATAACTCTGGATTCGGCTACTAGTGAATGTTAAAAAAAAAACTGACGTTTTAAACAAGGACCCTTTAAGTGTTCGGGCTGGTAAGTTGATGTACCCGAAAAATAATTATCCTCTGAAATAAAGTACCATTCGCATTTGAACCGATACCAGTACCAATACATGGAATTTGGTACCGGTACCCAATGGGACCTTATTTCGATACTTAGAAAAATTAGGATGTGGGTAAAGATGTCAGCACAGAAAATATACATATGTTTATGTTAGAAGCTTATTGCTTGATTTCAATTTTAGAAAAGTGTAGCCACACTTCTCACCACTTTCGGCTTGCCATCACACTTGACTATGTTTGTGTCAACAAGCTGCAGAGGTGAAGTAATCTCGCGAGAGATGCGCTCTCAGTTACTGATTTTACATGCAACCAATACTCAGTAATACCGACGTGATCCCGTCGGTACTGGTAAAAGTACAGGGTTCGGTACCCAACCCTATTGGTGCCTATCGCGGGTTTAATGTGGAGAGGTTTTCGAATGGTTTGCATACAAAAGAAGGCACTGTTCTGTCTTCCATGTCTGCTATTTGGTGAAGATGGTACTTGGTTGAGATCAAAGAGGAACCTTTACACCTTGAAGAGGATAAAAAAAATGAACTCGCAAACGCATTGGCCATGCTCTCCATCAGAGTCTCTATTCTGAGCTTGGTTGTGTCGGCTTAAATATTGCATTCTTAATTTAGGTTTGTGACAGTGTTAATGCTACATGTGAGTGAGAGAGAGGAGTGCAATTACACAAGATACATTACTAATGTAACTTGTGTGATTGTACACCTAATGTAACTTGTGTGATTGTACTCCTAATGTAACTTGTGTAATTGCACTCTCTCTGTGTATAACACCTGGTAGAAGCAAGGCGCTCTGTCATTAAAAGTTTTACTGGTATGTAGCCTGTCTTTTGAAATGGTTGGTGGCCCATCACATTTTTACATACCGTATAAAAACGCCACTGCAGCTAGGAATGCATGCATGTTCCCATTCCGTGAATAATCATAGGATATCCGGCAAATATCGGCCTTATTGAAAACAATCATGTTTTCTGTATTTAAACAAAATGCACAACTATTACATAATGATTTAAACATTAACTCTTTTGATTGGAACTATCAACTAACTATAAAACTACCATGTTTATTGTTATTCAGATATGGTTAGATTATTCCTAATTCATTTTCAAAACTAAAAGAAATGCTTAAATGAAAGCCAAATAACATGACCTGACTGGATCAGCTAAAAAAAATAAGAAATTAACCCCTGGGGGAAATCCAGGTGTTTAGATTAGATTACACAGAATAGGGGCAATTAGGTGTTTATACGTAATATAATTGGCTAAGTAACAAAATAATAATAATACATTAAAAACAGAATATAAAAAATTGTGTATTGCAGTTGTATGTGGTCAGATACTTTGTTAATAAATGTTTTCAATATACATGTTTTTATGAGACATGATTGGTTATCAGTGATTTTGCTGTGATATTGATCTGGTATCGATACCGCAGTACCAAATCAAGTATCTGTATCGATGTCAAAATGTTGGTATTCGAACAACCCTAAGTAAACATCTTAGATAGGATCATATTGATGAGGATGCTCTTATTTCTGGATTTAAAGTTGTATATGGTGGGTTCATGAATGATTTGTGAGAGATTCAACACATTGGCCCCTTATTTACGAAACGTGCATAAGACCTAAAACAGGCGTACGACGGGCGTACGGCGATTCCTACGCAAAGCAAGGGATTTATCAATTTGAACGTGATTGTAGGCTGCGATAAAATCTCACGTCTGGTCTGAGTTCGTGTACGCAAATTCTATAGTGTGACTAGCGGTGTTCATGGTATAACCACCCGGTTCAGTGAATTGTTGAACCAGCAATCATTTATGAATGTGTCTACATCGCAACTACCCCATATTGCAAATTACATTTCAGAATTACGAATTAATTATATACAGCACATTGCTATTAATTGGTTTATTTTTTCCCTTTCACTTAGGGGTGGCCTAGAACATGAGGGCAGAAATTAGGCAAACAACAATTTCAATCAAATAATATATATGTACACAAGCACTTTGGCACTCCTGTAGTCGAAGCGATGGCAGATCTGGAGGACCTTAATTCGCGCTCTCTACATTGGGATCTTTCAGCGGGAGATCAGGGACAGGTCTGGTATATCACAGCCAACAATAGTCGAAGTATGCCAGCAGTTTTGGCGGCTATGAAGTCCCTTTCTGGTATATTCAAACTATGATTAAAAGACAATTTTATGACATTGCTGGGTTTCCAATTGGGGCGAATTGGGCGATTGATTGTACTGCGTCTGTAGCCACCATCCATGAATGATTACACATTTATCAATCGCAAAAACTTTAATTCAATCAACGTTCAGATCATATGTGCTGCCAGGATGTTTGTTCTGAATATGGTAGTCGGTGGCCGGGTGGGACACGCAACTCTATTTTTCTAAACTGCAGCATTGGAACATGAGGGCGCACTGCATGGCTGAAGTCATCTCCTCGGTGAGTTACGCCCTCGTACAATTATTATAATAGTTCTACATTTCTTTAATGAAATGGTTGGATGTGATTCCTTTTGGTGAAAAAGGTTATGCCCTGACTAAATACATACACCGCTTGCAAATCCCGAAAACAGGCAGGAGCGCAGGTTCAACAGTGCGCACACACGCACACGAACCACAGTGAAGTGATGTATAGGTTTGTACAGGTGGCTCTGTCTTGGGTAAGCGGGGTGGGGTGGGGGGACTGCTATACACACCAGAGCAGGCCTGCAACATAATTATGGCATGCGGTGTTCTCCGCGATATTGCGCCGGAGAATTCTGCCAATTAAATGAAGATCAGTGGCCACAACAGCCACCATTGTGGGCTCTACGAAGGAGACAGGATCTTATTCTGAGCTTCTAATATAGTATGTGCTATATTGGGTAAGAAAGCTACTTAAAAAAATACAACGTGGAATATTTAGTGAAAGTAATTCATTTATTTGAAATACACTTCAGGTTCTCGTTAATTGCTTTCAGTAACCTCAGTCAACACCGCATTTACCTTTAACAATCAACGCCTGATTTTAAGCTTCCAAATAAAACAAATAAGCGGTTGGCCTGCACCTGAGACGTGAGCGTCTTTATTTTTTCTCTGAGAAAATCCTTTTCTTTGCCGAATTTCGCTTATCCATGTCGTAAATTCTAAAGGCAAAGCCTCTAATTCATGCATATTGGTGGGCGTTTTATTTAAATTACGATTGTTTTCAACCATCTGATTTATCAACAGCCGCTCATTCGTACGCTGGAATTGGAGTGATAGGAATGTTTTGTAAGTCACACGTGAGTCTCGTCGTAAGATCTACACTGGTTTCTAGGCACGTTTGATGAATGAGGGCAATTCAAATGGCCAACTTTCAATGCACGCTTTTTTCGGATTCGTGTGTGAAAAATATTCCAGTTTAATGCATATTTCCCAATACAGGGCTGGGCACACTGCATCAAATTTGGACATTTTCACTTAGGTGTGTACCAGCCGCGGTCGGTGGATCTTAATTGGGGAGGACGGGCTCGTATTACGCTCGGAACCGGAGTGAATGGAATGGTGCGCAACGAACAAAACCAATTGTTTTTTGATTTGCACACATTCCATTC
>JACXGM010028257.1:0-14023 GCA_016801145.1 Umbra pygmaea | reverse complement strand
TCAGTGATGGTCTGGGGTGCCATGTCAGCTGCTGGTGTTGGTCCACTGTGTTTTATCAAGGGCAGGGTCAATACAGCTAGCTATCAGGAGATTTTGGAGCATTTCATGCTTCCATCTGCTGAAAAGCTTCATGGAGATGAAGATTTCATTTTTCAGCACGACCTGGCACCTGCTCACAGTGCCAAAACCACTGGTAAATAGTTTACTGACCATGGTATTACTGTGCTCAATTGGCCTGCCAACTCTCCTGACCTGAACCCCATAGAGAATCTGTGGGATATTGTGAAGAGGAAGTTGAGAAACTGAACATAATTATTTGAAGGTTGACTTTTTCTTTTCTTTTTTTTGTATTACAAACACTTATTTTATTGGTCAGATGAAATATGCTAATTCTTTGAGATAGGAATTTGGGGTTTTCATGAGCTGTATGCCAAAATCATCAGTATTAAAACAATAAATGACCTGAAATTTTTCAGTTGGTGTGCATCGAATCTAAAATATATGAAAGTTTAATTTTTATCATTACATTATGGAAAATAATGAACTTTATCACAATATGCTAATTTCTTGAGAAGGACCTGTATATGAGCTTCTGTCTGATCATTGCACATGCTGACCCCCCTCCCCACACACAAACACGCACACAAGCACACACGCACACTCTACCTATGCCCATTTGCTCTAGTGCCTTGTTTTGTCCCATGGTGCCTTTGCACACACTGATTTGCACAGTATCTCAAAGTCAAAGTCAAAGTTGTTTATTTATCATATGCATCGAATAACATACATCATCCTATGCAGAGAAATTATTTTGACATGGCACGGCGATTCTATGCAGTGGGCTTAAAAACAAGAATTACAACAATATAAGAATTTTAAAATAATAATGACAATAGTAATAATAATAATAAATCTTATTTGTTGTCTGCCATTTGCCCAATAACCTCTTGCACAGTTATGCTCAAGTATTAGTTACTTCATTGTATTTGCATTGCCACTTTAAAAACCAACTGGATTCTACCTCTCTAAGTCAGACTCTGTTGCAATAATTCTAAATATAACTACATTGTTTACTTTGAAGTTCCGCATTGTGTGTTGTGTGTGTGTTGTTTTTTCCTTATGTTTTTTCCCTGTGTAATTCATGTGTAATTTGTGTAGTTCATGTGTAACTTTCATCTTGTACCCTCGTCGCTATATCTTGGCCAGGTCGCAGGGATTCTCAACCAGTCGGTCGCGGCCCACTAGTGGGTCTAGGAGCGCCATCTGATGGGCCTTGTAGGCAGTGGTAGACTACCAAGAAATACATTTTTATTTATTTCTAATTAACAAATCTTGTTATTTTCTAATTATCTAATTGTTTTTATGATTTTATTTGATCAAAAACACTCAAGTCAAGTCAAGATGCATTATCTAAAAGCTAATTTATGTTTAAATGTCACAACACTAATCACGTCACAACCAGTGATGGAGCTACACCGGGGCTAGGGTGGGCTATAGCTCCATCAGAACCTTTTAAGCCCTCCTAGTCTTGCATAGTTAGACCTTCAGACTGACGACATGAAGGTCTGGATTCAATGTGATATTGTGAATATGTAATAACTCTTGTTCTTGTGGCATTCAACAATAAAAAATATCTGGATTCGATCACAGTGTGAAGTATGCATGGTTCTGATTATACATATTGTGTTGTTAATTCGGAGTGCATGTTGCTGTCCAGTGCGCTGTTTTACACATCACTCACACTGCTATCTTTCGCGCATCTTGAGCGCAGTTTCCTCAATAAGATTGTTGTGTGGTGTTTGTTTTAATCATTAATTTAAGTGTGAAGTATGCATACATATGTATTGTGTTGTTAATGCTGAGCGCTTGGTGCCGTCCAGTGCTGAAGTCTTTGCATGTAAAAGGTTTTTGTTATCGTAAAAATAAAAAACATGCAGGTTGTCTTACCTGAAACCTCTTTGCAAAACAAACATATATATGTTATTGTTACAGGAATAAAGGGTTACTGAGTAAACCTGCCAAGTCTTTTTTATACAAGGACAGTTCATCTATATAGCTGATTTGACATAGTCTACTACAGTGGCATAACAGATTAACAACGGAGTATATCATTGTACTTTTTGAATTTTCTGTTATTCTGTGTTCATACTATTATATTTGGAAAGGTGGTCCTTGGAATTTTTTTTAACTCGCATTGGTGGGCCATGGGTTGCAAAAGGTTGAGAACCCCTGCTCTAGAGCATCAAATTTGATTATCTTGCGAACTGTACATGCTAGCAACTAATGCTTGGTACTGTTGGAAATAAGAGATTCAGATGCAAATAATGAGCAATGTTTTTAACTAAAACACTAATGAGCAATGTTTTTAACTAAAACACTACAGACAGGAAGCAGTAATTGAAACTGACAAAATAACAAAACTGCAATTATGTAGGACATCATACTGCACAAAACAAAATCCTTTTAGAAAGGACCAAATGGCTGAGAAAATAGTGAGAAATATCTACAATATTTTTATATTGACCTGTTTGAATATCCCCTAAACACTGTCAAACTGGTTCAGGAGCCCTGGGGGCATGCCAATATGGATTTTACAGCCTTATTCTTCAAGGGTTATATGCACTTACACATAATACACCAAAAAACAAACATACCATTTTTTTTCTTCTTTTTTTATATGGGATATACAGAGCTCTATGGTTGAAACCCTGCGGTAAATAGTGATACGTGAAACAGTGACACGTTCATATTTGTTTTTTTAAATACTGTTTTTGGCCACCAGGTGGCATGAGGTGCACAAACATTTGTTGATTCAAAGCAGTATTTAGCTCACAGCCGTTTCTAATTTGACCTCCTTAACATAGCATATCTGTATCATTAAAGAGTTGTGGCTCAATTAGTTTCAGAGAGTGGCTCAATTGACTTGTTTTTCTCTGAGAAGCATACTGTAGATTTATCAATAGTGACGGATCTAGTCGGCATAAATACATTTCCTTTCAAAACGTGATGTCTGACAAAACATCTGACACATTATATACTGGTGAACTTTGTAAAATTGTTAATATTAGTGGTTTTCAAACTTTTTTGTAAGGCCTCCCTTCTGTAAATTAGTTTTTTAGGCCTCCCCTACTGTACACCTCTTCCCACTCATATTGGTAATTGATGTTCTGCAAATATATGTTTTGATAAAAACGGTTAAACAATGAAATAGTGTAGTTCACCCCTATTATGGCAGTTTCCCCTTTATAATAGAACATTTCACAGTTTCTGTTCTCTCATTGGCTAAACTGGCTCTGAAATCGTGTAGGGAATAGCCCACAATTCATTGCGTGGTGACGTATAACATGGGGATTTACAGGGAAAGCCAGAAAGCGGGAGAAAACTCATAACCAACACATTTTATAAGAGCTGAAAGAAGAACGGTAAGTATACTGTAAGTATTTCTTTTATTATGTCTGTCTATTATAGTTCATTACATGGTCTAGTAAGTTATCGTTTTTTGATGCGGTAAGAAATGCTCAAGATTTAACAGTGAAGCTCTGTATATGACATAATACATAAAATGAATGTCTCAAAATGTTGGATTCCATTAATCCATGTTGTAGCCAAGAGACCACTGAATCCAAAACTATAAGGCACTTCACTGTAGGTCAAAGTATGACCTTTTCAGAGTCCAAAAGGTCAACCCCCAGACCTAGAAGGGTTAATACACATACACTCACACACCTGTACTGCAGGTCCTTGGGCTTGTTGGTCCCAAGGTGCACAGTTGAGGAAGAATACACGTCCAGAGCTGAAACCAGGAAGTCCCTCCACTAAGACTTTGTGGCCAGGTAAAATTGGTTGTCCACTTGATTCTCTCAGAAATGCTGCTCTCATCCCTGGTCCAGCTGCCTCAGACAAGAGGTTACCCACACGAGAGGAAAGAGGGTCACCGCCAATCATGGGGGAAACCAGCGCATCCGCCTTCACAAAAACATTTTATGAGAAAGAGAAAATCCACCAAAAGAATAAAGGGTAAAAGCAAATGGGACTTTTGAATCAGCATAAAGTCACCATATTTCACAGACTGTTGGTCTCAATGTCAATCTGTCTCACCTGCTGCTCCTCGATGCTTCCCTGGACGATCTCCACCTGGACACAGGCCTCTGAAGAAGCTGCTTCCCAGGCATAAGCATCAGTGATGACTCCATGAGAAGAAAGTGAACTAGTTGTGGTGGTCATAGATTCTCCTTCCTGCTCAGACGACTCGCTCCTCCCCAGTAGCCTATCACAGGCCTCCTTCATGGCTATCACAGCCTCCCGGCTCACATCAATCAGAGTGACCTTTCTAAGGGTGCGTTGTTGCCTCCCAAAGTCCCTCACTGCAGAAACGATGGCCTCAGAGCACACCTTCAGAGGAACTCCAAATATCCCTGAGCTGATGCAGGGCATGGCCAGGGTCTGCAGTTCCAGTGTCTCTGCAAGGTGCAGAGCTGTTTTTACCGTCTTCTCCAGTAGAGGGCGCTCGTTCCCACCTACGCTGCCCCCTATTGGTCCAACAGCGTGAAGCAGCATCTTACAAGGCAGATTCCCTCCGGTGGTCTCTACCACACGGCCTGTGTTTAATCTGCCTACCTGTTTTACCAGCTCTGTACTGGCCCGTTGTACCTCAGGCCCCCCTGCACGGCTAAGCGCTGCAGCCACACCCCCAGCGTGGTCCAGAGTCTCATTGGCAGCATTTACCAGTGCATCTGCCTTTTCCTTGGTAATGTCACCCTGACACACTACAACTTCCAGCCCACCTTGGAGGCGATATCTGACAGCTGCCATTATTTCCCCTGGAGTTTGACCATCCCACGCTTCGCTAACTGTGTTACCCTGGCTACTGAGCTGGATAAAGCATTGTTGAGATCGACCCACCCTCTCCAGGTACTCTCTTCCCTGGCCCTGGAAGAAGCGTAATGCCCCTGGTTGGTCAATGGTTATGGTCCGGTGGACAAGGTTGGCCAGAATGGGGCCCAACTGGTTCCTGATCTGGGTCACACGGACAGAAGGGCCACAGAGCACTACAGAGGGGTGTCCAGATGAGGCTGAGGGGTGGAGAGTGACTCCAGTGTAGTCCACACCACATTTCTCCAGCAGATCTGGCAGGTTTTCTGCTATTTTCGGGAAAGGTAGACGCACTGTTTCCTCTACAATAGACTGTTCTATTAGAAATACCCCAATCTCATCTCTCAGCTCCTGAACCTGCTTTTTGTGGCCCAGCAGCAGCACTCTACAGTCAGGGCCATACCTGGCCACCACCCTGCATCTGTTCTGGTTCATCTCCATCACCTTCTTGTCAAGATTGGACCTTAATTCAGCCGGAAGGGATGCACAGTTGGGTATGTCAATCTTCTCTTCCCCAAACTCTGCCAGCAGAGCTTTTTCTGCTTGGCCCAGTTTCTCGACAGTGAGTGAGAACAGATGGAGCTCTGTGTCTCCCAGCTCCAACTCCACCTGGCCTCCCAAACCCAGCAGGCTGCCCAGGGCACCAGGCCTCCCATAATTCTCCCTTAGAAAGGACAAGAGGTTGTGGGAAACCTCAACCACTACCTGCTCCAGAACCAGAGTGATCCTATCTGTAACCAACTGTCTGGCAGTCCGAACATCATTTGCCGAACCCTCAAGCACCAACTGAGATGACTCACTGCGTGTTACCTTCACCCCTGGAACAATCTCACCTAATTCCTTCTCAATCACTCCCCCAAGAAGGCGGAGCTTAGCTTGTCCTAGTCGACAGGTGGTCTTGATCATCTCCTGCTTTCCTGAGCCAAGACACTGGAAGCCCTTAAGCTCCTTCAGCTTAGCCTGAACCACAGCCTCCTCCCCGACCACCACAGCAAACCCTTCTCCTCCCTCCCCATACACCCTCACATCCTCAGACCCCAGGGTGCAGCTCTGCAACAGAGCCTGGAGCATTTGTGATTCCACTTCATAGTGGCATTTGTACTTGTCCACAAACTGTTTAAACAGTGTCTCTACCTCTTCCTTCCATGAACGTACTGCAACATCACCCAGAAGCCCAGCTTCGCATGACCCAGCTTGACCTCTGACCACCGCCCTCCCCTCCTCTGGATGGAGCTGGACAGAGCAACCCAAAGAAGAAAGCTTATACTGAAGGTCGTGTGCAGCCCCTGTGCTCTCATTTAGGTAGCGCAGGAGGTAACAATCTAGGTTTAGTTCATGCTGTAGGCCACCAGCTGGTGTTGTCTTCACAGTGTAGATGGAATCCTGATGTTGTTCATGCCCTCGGCCACTAGGTGGTGATGTCTCGACAGGGTAGGCGGGATGGACTGGGAGAGACAGATGACCCTGAGTAGGGAAAGGAGCATGTCCAGAGTAATGCCACTGTAAAAGTGAAATTCTACCCATCATCATGATGTTCTCTATTTATCAGTGCTCTTAAAAACGTGTCTCCATCATGCACACTTTTTAAAGTCAAAAATCCACTTTACAATGCTTTATTATGTCTGTGCTTGCATTTACGGATTTATTACTGCAGGTTCAGTGTACAGTTTGGTATGAATTATTTTATGAATGTAGCAACTGTTTTTTTATTGGTCCATTTTGCACACTGTTGACCTCCAGAACCATCAGCCTGTGTGATTAAGCTTTCTGACCTCGGTGTCCTGTGTTGACGTGTCTGTAAAGTCAGGCCTTACCGTCTTTCTGACCTCGGTGTCCTGTGTTGACGTGTCTGTAAAGTCAGGCCTTACCGTCTTTCTGACCTCGGTGTCCTGTGTTGACGTGTCTGTAAAGTCAGGCCTTACCGTCTTTCTGACTGAGGAGGTTGATGTGGATGAAGGCTCCAAGCTGCCTCTCAGAGTGAGAGGGAGAGGTCCCCCCCGCAGCTCCAACACATGAGCTCTCTGAAGGACTCTCTCTTGTACTGGAGGAGTTACAGAAGCACAAGTTGTTTGTAGTCTTTATTGGTAATAATAATTGTAAACTAGAGATGAAAGAGATTTAGATGTATTATTAGAACTGACTTAGCATTACAAATAACATAGTATCACTATATACATTCAGCCTTTTACATTTATGCTCTTTATTTGTTTTACACAAGTAATTTTATTTTTCAATGACCCCAGAACAGAACATCAGACAATGAAAACACTGCTAGAATGAGTAGTGACTTGCGAACTTGCGTTGGTATGATACGTAACAAGATACAAATAAGTAGTTAAATTAGGCTACCAGAAGTGTATGCATTTCTAAAAAAATATGAGAAAATGTAAAAATATTAACCTAATTAACCAGCAATGTAAATACTACTAATGTAAAAAGTAATATACAATAATTACGTGCATGAAATTAGATTATCTTTTATTTTTTTATTTGCATTGTACCAAGATGAACAGGAATTATATTTACAATATGTTGCTAATAAGCAATGCACCTTCTATAATTTTTCATATTAGAAAAGGTGTGTGCCTGCATTGGATAAATTAAATCTGAAAGTGAAACTTGGAAATTCACCAGACAAAAAATATTAAACTGTTTGTGCGTGTAGCTACTTTAATCTGAAAGTGAAATATTTCTAACACGAAAACTTTGAAAGTACAGGTCAAACAGTAATCTCAACATTTACATACCTTGGCTTTCAGTAAATGCAATCTTGTAAAGTTTATCACCAACTTTTTCTATTGAACTGCAGTCTCCTCCACCAGATTTCCGACGAACACGAAAGTACTTTTCTATCTTTTCTTTTTGGTCTGGATCCAGACTATGAACCTCGAAGAATACTGGATATCTGTAAACACTCATATTTAGCCTATACCTTGCTATTATCACCTTGCTATAATAGTTTTCTAAATACAAGAAACCTGATGCATCTGTAAACACCGCCTTTCACCATACTGATGCCTGCGTTGTGGCAGTAAGGATGAAGTCACTGTTTTATGGTAATAAGGAAATGTTCAAACTAAAAGCCTTACATTTCAATACATGAATTATTTCGGAATGTAATGAATTGTAAAACAATACAATTGGTATAGTGTTTTAAAAATATTTTAACAACAATATTAGAATATACAATGAACTTATTAAATGTATTGGCTCATAATGAGAAAAATATGTGACTGTGACATAGCATTCCACAGATACAGTAGGGCGTGTCAAGTGAATCATTTCTTGATGGCAATACAGACGATATGTTTAGCAGCACAATTTAAACCACCATTGACACGAGTGGAATGCACTCAAGTTGGCTATGGCCTTATAACAGAAAAACTAGACTATAATTGGGACATTGCATGTAAATATTAGGGTTTGTAGAAGCCATAATAGTCTCATTTCATGGGAAATTACAGATGTTCAGCAGCACATTCTAAGCCATTGGTCCCAATGAAATATTCTGCAAATGACCATTAGAGTTGTCTTATGATTGCTTTCTAATGGAAAACAAGATCATGTAAAGTGGGACACTTCTCAGTTGGCTATGTAGTAATACAGATAAGGCGATGTGAATAGGCCACTGAAAATGTATTACACTGGGCCATTTTAAAGGGTGGGTTAAAATGTGCTGCTTGACATGTCATCTGTTTTGCCCAATAAAGTTACAATATATACAGATTTTACATACCCTCAAATGTCTGTTCTCAATGTACGAAGCCAATTCGTTCTGTTATGAGGTGGCTTTGAGGGGAGGGAGTAAAACCCTCACGCTCTGCAGAGCCAGTCATGTCACATTCGAGTTCCCATACCAGGCCGTGATGCAGCCTGTCGGTATACTCATGATGGAGCCTTAGTAGAGCATTGTGAGTACGTCCTGATACAGGCCGCATTTCTTAAAACTCCTGATTTTATACAGATGTTGCCTTGCATTCTTCACAACTATGGCCAAATGTGACCAGTCCAGGCTTTTCAATATGTGATCACAATGAGCATACATTTCCCAATTAATGTTGTCTCCGTGGATGTGGATTGGGGTGTGCTCAGCCTTGTTCATCCTAGCACGAGGCAATTCAAATTAGAATACCTCTGCCCAGGATAAGGGATAGATCAACATGATCTCACAGAATTCCGTGAAATGAACATGGCATCAAAATCTGTGGCAGTTTCAAGGAATTGCGGGAAATTCCGTGATGGGCCCACGTAAGTGATGCATTATATTAAGCGGTACCAGCACATGTGTTGGATAGATCAGGTTGGATAGATAATTTAATTAGATTTAACCTACCCTGCCATGTTGCTCTGCAGCGACTCCTTGTGTGCAGATCAGGTTCCTGATAGTTCACTCCTGGAATTATAGTTGGTAAATGTGTAACCAACCCATGCATGAGCTGACAATAGGCTTCTTTGTTGAACGAGCATCGTGATTAGAATCGGAGTGCTGAGTATTTCTTGAATGCCTTGTCCAATTTCAAATAGTCTCGTTTTAATGGTGTTTTTTGTAGGCTGCTTTGTTATAAACTGTATGATGGTAACAATACTGCAGTGGTACTGCCAGATGGCAGGGTCAGTGTGATAAAAATTAACCAATTGGGAGAAAAGAAAAATTTGTAAAAATCCAACACACACACACACACGTGTGTATATATATATATATATATATATATATATATATATATATATATACACACACACACACACACACACCCTTTTTATATTATTGGTTGCAAAGGTTTGAGGAAAGTTTTTTAATAATAATACCAACTTTTATTTTGAAAAGAACATTTGCATTTGTGCTTCCTTAAATATTAGGTAATAACACCGTTTATATACAGCAGAAGGTGTTGCCACTGCCATATGTATCCCATAATACATAATACATTAATAGAGACGTCTCTATTAAACCAATGAGTGGACATGTGCAATCTCTTGTCGCATTTATTTATGCGGCGCCTCACCCAGTTTGTAGAGTTTCGTTTCTCAGTTAGAACCCACCCAGTACCTCCGTGTCCATACCAAAAAACAAACGTTGCTTATTTTGCAACATGGACGTATACAAACACCCTGTATTCTTTGAGTGCCACACGCTGGATTCATCAAAGAAAGACATTATAAAGATAAAAATGTACTTCGAAATTCGACGTAAATCCGGTGGAGGAGACTGCGGACGAGTGGAATCAGTTGGTGACAGCGTTTACAAGATTTCCTTTAAAGAACAGACAGGTATGCCAAAGCGGTAAATGTTTTGCGTATTATCCAAAGTGGTAAAACTAGCTAAACAAAATCGGATAATCTCGGTCCATCTCCCTTCTCTTTCACATGACTGTTGTAGACTCAACCCAAACAATTCTTAATAACAACAAAAATAATATATTGTCGCCCTAATCTTACAAGGTATCAGATTGAGATTTAGGATGAATTGCCCAAGGACTTAATCTACTAAAAACTCAGTGGTGGTTATGGGTCGTCATAGGTCTTCTCAGGGACCCGCAGAAGTTCCATAGTTTTGTTCTAGCCCGGAACAGACACACCTGATTAGGCTTGTTAGCCAGTCATCGAGCCTTTCATTAATGAATCAGGTGTGCCTTTTCCGGACTACTTTTTTCTGTAAGTCCTCTTAATCATTGTCTGTCCAGATGTGGGCCGGATCTGGGCCGAATGTATTTGCTGCCTGGGGTTATATTGTGGATACATGCATTTAAAGCTATTATCCTTTTTTGAAATTACATATGTATTGTAATATTACATAAAAGTAGCCTGGGGTCACTTGGGGTGAAAACAAAATGTGGTGTGGTGGTGTACCTGGTGAAAATGTAAGCTATATTTCATATTATTACTTTTCCATCATATGTTGGTAAAGTGAAGTGGGAAAGCATAACGGTCCGCGTATATGTTGTTAATTCTATGGTCCGTTCGAATACAATAGACAGGAACGAGATGACAGTTTATTATTCCGTTTTTTCAGTTTTTTTTTAGAAAAATGGAAATAACAGATTTTGGCTTATTTTTCTTGTTATCTCCTTTCTGGAAGTACTGTAAACTAGGAATCAATTTGATGTCAAAATCAAGGATCCTTCGGTAGTACTGCTCCTTCCAAGTCAGGTCCTTCAGAGGCTAGGCGATGGAACAGGCTAGGAAGTGCACGTCATTTCGTCTTTACGTCAGTGAAAAGGTCTGCATTGGCGCTACAATTTAACATTGGAGAGTAACAATTTGTACTGGCATTTAAACGTTAAACTTTACTTCTACACTCACCTAAAGGATTATTAGGAACACCATACTAATACTGTGTTTGACCCCCTTTCGCCTTCAGAACTGCCTTAATTCTACATGGCATTGATTCAACAAGGTGCTGAAAAATCCCATTTGTGGGATGCACATCCAGGGCACGCAGCTCCCGTTCCACCACATCCCAAAAAAGCTCCAGTGGGTTGAGATCTGGTGACTGTGGGGGCCATTTTAGTACAGTGAACTCATTGTCATGTTCAAGAAACCAATTTGAAACGATTCGAGATTTGTGACATGGTGCATTATCCTGCTGGAAGTAGCCATCAGAGGATGAGAACATGGTGGCCATAAAGGGATGGACATGGTCAGAAACAATGCTCAGGTATGCCGTGGCATTTAAACAATGCCCATTTGGCACTAAGGGGCCTAAAGTGTGCCAAGAAAACATCCCTCACACCATTACACCACCAGCCTGCACAGTGGTAACAAGGCATGATGGATCCATGTTCTCATTCTGTTTACGCCAAATTCTGACTCTACCATCTGAATGTCTCAACAGAAATCGAGACTCATCAGACCAGGCAACATTTTTCCAGTCTTCAGCTGTCCAATTTTGGTGAGCTCTTGCAAATTGTAGCCTATTTTTCCTATTTGTAGTGGAGATGAGTGGTACCTGGTGGGGTCTTCTGCTGTTGTAGCCCATCCGCCTCAAGGTTGTGTGTGTTGTGGCTTCGCAAATGCTTTGATGCATACCTCGGTTGTAACAAGTGGTTATTTCAGTCAAAGTTGCTCTTCTATCAGCTTGAAGCATTCGGCCCATTCTCCTCTGACCTCTAGCATCAACAAGGCATTTTTGCCCACAGGACTTCCGCATACTGGATGTTTTTTCCTTTTCACACCATTCTTTGTAAACCCTAGAAATGGTTGTGCGTGAAAATCCCAGTAACTGAGCAAATTGTGAAATACTCAGACCGGCCCGTCTGGCACCAAGAACCATGCTACGCTCAAAATTGCTTAAATCACCTTTCTTTCCCATTCTGACATTCAGTTTGGAGTTCAGGAGATTGTCTTGACTAGGACCACACCCCTAAATGCATTGAAGCAACTGCCATGTGATTGGTTAAGGAGATAATTGCATTAATGAGAAATTGACCGGGTGTTCCTAATAGTCCTTTAGGTGAGTGTATGTACTACCGTTTAAACACAAATACAGTAACAAACACTAAAGATACATATATTTGAAAGCACAGTGACCCATCATCACTAACGCTCAGCATTACATTTTTTATAACGAGCGGGCAAAGCCATGCGCATAGGATAGTGGGGGATTTGGCAGTGCGAAGGATACACATATGCATCCCTTCACATGGTGACAAGGGCTGTATAAATTTGGTAACTACAGTGCAAACTCACCTGAATACATATATATTTGAATCACTTAGATAGCCTATTTATAATTAACATCTACCAAAATTAAACCAGGAATGAAATTACACTCATTTAAATTAATCTAAATTAAAATAAGATTCCAGATTAAAACCAATAATTAATACAGTATTTAAAAACTTAACCCTAGAGGGATTTATATGATGTACAGTGCTTTCCCAGTGGTTTTTTCCCAAAAACAATCAAGACTAAAGTTCGGGGGCTTCTGTATCAGATTTTACTTGAAATACCACAAGATCCAGAATTCAAGCTTCAGTGGAGTTGAATTTAGCGTAAGGACCTTGGCTACTAGCTAGTAATTATACACCACAATTTGTAACATTTACAACGGGGTCACAATATCACCCCAGATCTATAAGCCCTACATCACTTCATTAGTTTTAGCCAAAATCTGCAACAGATTATTTTTCATTTTACGTCCTTTCCTCTAAGTATTAACACAATCACAACTAGCTAAACTGGAGCAAAATGCTACATCCAGGCAGGCTGATTGGTTTGCCTGAACTAGGGCTGTCCCTGACTAAGAATTTCTTTGGTCGACCAAGACTCTCTTTACAATCGACTAATCTATATTTTGAAACATTTTTTTCCCTTCATAACTGTCACACTCACTGTTTTTAATTAAACCAATTTGTTTGATGATTTACAGCGCTGTTGGAAGAAGTAATCAGAAACATATACACAAGTAAAAAGGGTGATTGTCATGCAGATTTTCCAGATTCAGCCGCTATAAAATTATTCCTAATTTTAAGCTTCAAGTGTCACCTGTTGTTGCTCAAATGCCAATATAATTAATGCCTAGTTGTATTTAACTGTTAAGGATTATGTATGTAATACAAACTGAAAATGTTGTTTAACATGAAAATAAGCAGAGCGAGTCAATTAAATGACGCATGCTAATAGCCTTTTTCAGAAACAAAGATGACATTCACCGCGGGAAAATGCACCTGTATACCTGGCAGACGAATAGGGAACTGTCTTCACCATGACATTCGATGTGATATAATGTCATTCGATGTGATATCTTTAACCTAGATTCATCCAACTGTAAACTTAAATGTAGGAAATAAACCTGTTTTGCTTTGTCTCTGGTTATAACAATAGTGGCTTTTTAGTGATTGGATCATTCAAACTTAGCACAGCCAAAGCCGACATACATGTAGCCTAACATTTCATTTAGTCCAGATGTTAACAAGTAGATTATTCAAAGCAGCGCATATTACCATTAGGGGAGGGAATTGGCAAAAATGTGACGATTCGATAGTATTGCGATATTTGGGCCACGATTCAATATTATTGCGATTCTTAACATATTGCGATACAGCAAGTATTGCGATTCGATTCTGCGATATATTGCGATTCATGTCCCCCATATTATTCAAAGGCAGTACAAAAAATGAGGAAAAAAAGCCTGCCATGTCACATTTAATTC
>JACXGM010028256.1:0-14130 GCA_016801145.1 Umbra pygmaea | reverse complement strand
TGGTCCCTATTCCATGGTCCCTATTTCATGGTCCCTATTTCATGGTCCCTCCTCCATGGTCCCTCCTCCATGGTCCCTCTTCCATGGTCCCTCTTCCATGGTCCCTATTCTATGGTCCCTATTCCATGGTCCCTATTTCATGGTCCCTATTTCATGGTCCCTATTCCATGGTCCCTCCTCCATGGTCCCTATTCCATGGTCCCTATTCCATGGTCCCTATTCCATGGTCCTTTCTCCATGGTCCCTCCTCCAAAGTCGTTCGGCCCAGGATCACATACCTTACCTCCTGATGTCAGTTGCCGTGCTACCTGCAGTGTTGATCCCAATCAGACATGGAATAAAGAGATCCTGATGGTTGATATGGAGCTAAAAGATTCTCAGTAAAGATAAATGCATACCCTACATTCACATATGTACACACAGGATTCATACATGCACACACATGATTCATAATTACACACACAGGATACACAAATGCGCACAAAATCTACAAATGCAAACACAAAATTTAAAAAGCACAGAAGATTCACAAATGCATACAAAATTCACAAAAGCACACAAAATTCATAAATACACACACAATTCATAAAGGCAAACACAATTTACAAATGCACACAAGATTTAGAAATGTGTTTCTGATGAACACACAGTCTTTATCAGTCTTAATTTAATCAACTTAAATGTTAAAATGTCTAGTCAAATATAAGACACGTCTTTCATTGCTGAAATTTGAGCAGAAAATGCTTGGCAAAAGAATTTCATCAGTACTGTTAATCTTAGTTAAATACTCTTGGCTTCCGGCGCTGTGTGAACGTGTTCATTTGATTGGGTTATAAGTAAACAATCCCCCACGTAGGGTGCGTTCTTGTGATTGGCTAAAACAAGGGAGATATCTAATTGGTTGCAGATCATTCCCTGTTTAAAAAAAGGCATTTGTGTGTCGAGCCAAGTCAGGGGAGTCTCAAAATTCACACACAAATGTAGTGATGTTCACAGACCGCAAGCAGTTTGTAAATCAAGATATATTTGTGCATACATCAGAAATACATTTCTGAATCTTGTCCTGTGCATTTCTAAATCTTGTGTGCATTTGTAAATTTTGTTTGCCTTTCTGAATTGTGTGTGTATTTGACAACAAATCAGGGCTGTTTGATCACAGGGAGGGATATGTTCATATTTGATCTATTAACTGGTTGTATATGTTAGATTTATTGCATGACTCATTAAGCAATGTAAAGCTTTTGCTATGAAACAATGTCTACTTAATCAGCTGAGTCAGTGTACAGTACTATTGAAGGCATAGATCAAATATGCCAATAGATGGAAGGTCTGCAAAGGGATTTCATGCTTCCTTGTAAAAGTATTTTTATAAAATACAAAAACACAGTAGTTAATTTTGATACATGGTATGGCTTTTTGCCCAACTCTGGTCATTGGTATACTTTTGTTTACGAAACCATTTTGGGTTTATTACCACATTATCTTGGTAGTTTTACTTTACATAAATAAAAAGGGTTCTTCCTAGGGTACTAGTACTAATATTTGTTTTGTGTTGTATGTTAATCTTGCTGCTGCCTGTATTTGTCACACTTGGATGTTATAGTGTTGTGAGGAGAGATGGAGACCAGAGCAGGGAGGAGCGTTCTTGATGTTTAATGAACAGGAGTGAAGAGGACGGACTGCACTGGAACTGCTGAATACACGTACATTGGAACTGCACAATGTCCAGATATATATTTACAAGTGCTTTAACGCGGCACTGACGCGACTTATATATATATACATACATAGCGTACGCCTGGTTCTGACAATGACACATGTACATATTGTACGACACATAACGAGGTGAAGGCTCAGTCAAACATGCACAGCACAGGTCATACGATGAAACATCTCTCTTCTTCTCCTCTCCTCTATAACAGGATTAGTCACTCACAATAATGCGCGCCGAACCTTTGGAATGCTGGGATTAAATAGGCATCTTTATTACTCACTACGCACTGGTGTGGATAGTTAGCTAATGCACCATTCATGCGCAATGAGTAACCAAGTGCCTACCACTCTCCCAGATCCCCAGAGGTCGGCGCCAAACAAAACGCATACAAACACAAAACACATACAATACATAAGGCAGCCCCACATACTGTATATCCTGCCATGATGTAGAAAAGACCAACATCATGACAGTATTCACCAGGACGCTCTTGAAAAATAAAATTATAATTCTCAGTGAGGCTTTTCTTTATTAAAAATGACATGTATGGCCTGTACCATTACATTGTATTGATTAACATTATGGCAGGATTGATTCAGCAGTTTATTTGGGTGTCCTCTCATTGATAGTGAGTGCTAATCAATCAGTCCACCATGAGTACTAATGTGCTTTCAAAAGTACTAAGGAACAAAGTTGTGGTAAGACACAGATCTGACGATAGAATTAGCTGTCCCTTTTACCGCAGTCAAGACTATTATTATGGAATGCAAATGGTATGGTAGACATTACTGATGATAGTGGCAACTTTGACAGAGGTACAGGCTTTTTGTGTGAATTGGACAATATCGCAAGCACTTCACATATCTGGCCTGTCTGGTAGGGTAGCAAGAAGACAAGCTACCACAGTTTTGAAAGAAGGTCCAAAAATTATTGCCAAGTCTTTTACAATGTTGGTTGAGCTCTATGTATTTGTATTTTTACTATATTATTCCTCAATCATAAATAGTCCTTTAATGGGACAGGTACATATATGGAAATAAATTCTAATTTAAGAGTGTTAACTCTGAGGCATTTACTTTTATTACATACTGTACATGTGATGACCATTTAAGTTCCCTCCACTTCCTTGTCAAATATGTTACCTAACAAATAATCAAGATAAGGTTTAAGGTTAAATATACATAACAAATAATCAAGATAAGGTTTAAGGTTAAATATACATAACAAATAATCAAGATAAGGTTTAAGGTTTAATATACATAACAAATAATCAAGATAAGGTTTAAGGTTTAATATACATACACACTCCTTTACTCAAGGAGACAGACACACATACAAGCATAATAACGCCGTAAATATGTTACCTAACAAATAATTAAGATAAGGTTTAAGGTTTAATATACATACACACTCCTTTACTCAAGGAGACAGACACACATACAAGCATAATAACGCCGTAAATATGTTCAGTATGTTCATACTATGAAAAATACTAGTAGCTAGTGAGTATTATTATTATTATTATTATTATTATCATCATCATTATATCACTAATGGTTTTGATATATGTTTTATTTTTGTGCCTTATTGAGCAGGTACATGTAATATTTACATGGTATAGTTTGCCTGGTGTACTCATTTAATATGACCTGAAATATTAAGTATTTACAGTTTGAAAATTGACACCTGAATTTAAAGTGTATTTGATAATCGTGTTTAAACAGTCATGACCAATGACAAATCTGGGATGAGGCAACATCTTTAATATATTCTTTATATGTCCCCAGCTTGCAGTGACTTTAAAGAGGAGACTATTATTATATATCTCTGAAATTACAAATTACCTCAACATATTTCGCAATAAATCTTTGAAATTTATTTGATTTTGTAAACCTTAACTTATATTTGTGAAAAATGTCTTGATGTGCATTTGATTTAATGTGAATAAATGTTTGTTCTATCACTTTGAGGTAGCACCTCTTTGAGGGTGTAGTCTAGAAATGTCTAATGATGTAACGTCTCTAGACAAACAGGAGCAATAGCCAATAGTGGATCACTCAACATCCCATATAAAGGTCAGTAGTGATTTACGTGACTTCACACAGATTTATATCTGCTCTTCTCAGCATTGACTTTGGGGAAGAGCATTCGAGTGAGACAAGGCTACTTTTCTATCCTAGTGCTACTCAAATTGATCTCATCCAACCAGAACTCTTCAAATAAAAGCTGCCTCAAGGCTTAAGAACGGTAAGATTATTTTGGGTCTTCAGTTAGCCCTACTTTAGATGCTACCCTGAATCGTTACTTAACAATAAATGCCTACACTGCAAAGAATCCTGTTTTGAAAATCTTGTTCCATTGGCAAAAAGTATATTTATCTTGTATTCAGGTTAAAAAAATTAAAAAACAGTTACGTTTGAAAACAGTTAAAAAACAGTTGAATTTGTTTTTTTCCCTTGGCAGATAATTTTAATTATTATAAGCAAGAAATACCCTGTATTCATAGTTTTTTTTAACATATTTTTGTAGTGTCATTTTTTGCAGTGTACACTCTTTAGCTAGCATGATTCCTAAGATCTTTACGAACATCTACAGAAACACCGTTGAGAGCATTCAGTGGGGCTTCATCACTGCCTCAACCGCATGGTCAAACTCTTAAAATTTACTAAGTGAAAACCGCCTGCCCTCCTGGACATTTCTAATAGTTTATTAAGGACTCTAGTCTGTTTATTCGGCTGGATCATGCAGATGGAAGTGATACAGTTCTACAGATGGGACAGAGACACAAAGAACAGCTTATAATTGGACAATTGAAAAGCCATCTCTTGTTCAGTTAACTTACTCCAGACGTCTTGATCACAACAGTTTCCAAGCTGGTTCCAAGTATTTAAAGTCATGATGATTCCTCCATTCTACAGCTCACCGAGCCGTTTTGCTTCTCATTATATTGCTGTTTCAACCCAAGAGTATACAATGCAACATATGCGCTGGGAGGAATGCAAATTCTCTGGCCAACAAGGACAATTGAGCATGCTGATGCCTGACCTACCACTAGGTGTCACTAGAGTGGGATGAAATAAGGCTGGCCTATCCGACAACCCTTGTCCACCACTGAACCGCATTTCTCTTTCTTTCATGCTTGTTGACATTATTTTTTATGCTTGAACCATAAAGGGCAAATATTCTTTTTTTTATTTTTCATATAGGGAGTCCGAGTCTCATATAAAGTGGTGCACTGTATTATAACAATGAACAAAAAGAGCATGTACAAATACAGGTTTAAAAACAATGACAATAACAGACCCAATTTATGGTTAAAGGGTCAATCTACACCTTCAGAACTACAATGTAGGCACAGGGTTCTTAAATTGAATTGTAGAAAATTCAAAGAATAAATAACATAGTTAGCAAACACATTTCTACCTATTTCAGACCCCAAATGTCTCTAGCGATTAACAATCTAGTGTCTGAGATTGAACTATACAATTTCTCAAATTTATTTATAAGGATAGTTAAGTTGGGTTGCTTCTGTAGGACAGCACTATAGATGAACATCAACCAGTGTCTGACCCTTCTGGAAAACAATGAATCCCAGTCAATAGAAAAGAATAAAAGTGAATTGTCTGTACAGATGCCTGCACCAGTAGTAAAACACAATGTTACATGACAGACAAGACTCCAAAATTTAATTTCTATGTTGAGGTGACAAGTTCTGTTTCTATAAAAGCTATTTCTGATCTTAATTTTGTAACTAACTCAGTAATGTTGTTTTAAAAGGAAGTTTGTATGAGGAAACAAATTTTAAGTCAAATTGTTCAGTGTAGTTTCAAACCTATAAAATTTTAAAAACTCTGAAAACAAACAGAAATGTACATACACTTAGGTTGAAGTTATTAAAATGAATTTGTCAACCACTCCACGGATGTCATGTTAACAAACTAAAGATTTGGCATGTCGGTTAGGACTACTACATTGTGCATGTCACAAGTAATTTTTCCCAAAATAGTTGACAGATTTCTTAACATATAATTCACTACATCTGTTATGACTCAAGCTGTGGCAGGTGCCATCAGGACCTAGACTGAATGCTTGTTTGTTATTACATAGTTTGTGTAAAAAGATGGGTAGGAGGCAGACACGTTCTCTCAAAGTAAAGTAATGTTTATTATAACAAAGAAAACACCTTTGAGTAGTGACCCAAAAAAATAACAAACGCAAAACAACAGGTGCTAACAAAACTGAGAACTGGAACTGGAAAACAACAAACTAACAACAAACTTGAAATTACTCTTGAAAACTCTAGAAACTGAAATTTACAGGTTCTCCTAAATCTTTAAGTATAGATAACATGACAGCCTACAACAAGGACATGAAATTGAAAAATATACTCAGAAGCACAAGGAAAACCTGACATAGCACACACTAAGAACACTACAGACAACACTGGGGAACCTAAAAATAAATAATTAAACAAAATACACAAAAACACAGGGGATATCATTTAGAGTGTGCAATTCTCCCGGACAATGACATCTTTTCTCACAAATCACCTGTCATGTTTAATGTTCACTGTTATCATCTGTCAACAATCCATTCATTACTCTGTGTATTTAGTTCCTGTGTGTGCCCATTGCATTTGTCAGTTATTATTCACTGTAGGTGTGAATGTTTGCTGTTTGTCATGTTTCTTGGATTTGGAGTCATTCATCCTGAGAGGTTTTAAATTTACTTCTAATCTCCAGCGATTACTTATCCGTATTTGTACAGTCTGATAATAACACAATTATTGGTCTCCACAAACTTTGCCGCTTCAGTGTTCTTCAGTCTTTTTGTCAGTAGTTACTATGGTATACTGAACAATAATTGCAAGCATTCCATAAGTATCAAAGGCATTTATTGACAATTACAGTACATTAAGGTTATGCAAACAGTCAATATTTGCAGTGTTGACCCTTCTTTTTCAAGACCTCTGCAATCTGCCCTGGCATGCTGTCAATTAACTTCTGGGCCACATCCTGACTGATGGCAGCCCATTCTTGCATGATCAATGCTTGGAGTTTGTCAGAATTTGTGTTTATCTGTTTGTCCACCTGCCTCTTGAGGATCAACCACAAATCCCTAATGGGATTAAGGTCTGGGGAATTTCCTAACCATGGACCCAACATTTTGATGTTTTGTTCCCCAAGCCACTTAGTTTTCACTTTTGCCTTGGCAAGCTGCTCCATCATGCTGGAAAAGGCATTGGTCGTCACCAAACTTTTCTTGGATGGTTTGGAGAAGTTGCACTCGGAGGATGTGTTTGTACTATTCTTCATTTATGGATGTGTTTTAAGGCAAAATTGTGAGTGAGCCCACTCCCTTGGCTGAGAAGCAACCCAACACATGAATGGTCTCAGGATGCTTTACTGTTGGCATGACACAGGACTGATGGTAGCGCTCACCTTGTCTTCTCCCAACAAGATGTTTTACGGATGGGCCAAACAATCGCAAAGGGGATTCTTCAGAGAAAATGACTTTACACCAGTCCTCAGCAGTGGCTTTTTTGCTGCCCTTCTTGATACCAGGCCTTCCTCCAAAAATCTTTGCCTCACTATGCATGCAGATGCACTCACACCTGCCAGCTACCATTCCTGAGCAAGCTCTGTACTGGTGGTGCCCCGATCTCGCAGCTGAATAAACTTTAGGAGACAGTCCTGGCGCTTGCTAGACTTTCTTGGGCGTCCTGATGCCTTCTTCACAACAATTGTACCTCTCTTCTTGAAGTTCTTGATGATCCTATAAATCAGGTGTATTTAACTCTAACCCTACTGGGTCCGGAGACTGCTGGTTTTCTGTTCTACCTCAACATTACTCACCTGGTGTCCCAGGTCTAAATAAGACTAGAGGGTTGCAATGAAAACGTGGAGTGGATCTGGCTTCGAGGTCCAGAGTTGAGTATGAGGGCTATAAATGGTTGATTTAGGTGCAATCTTACTAGCAGCCATATCCATGCCTGTGAAGCCCTTTTTGTGAAGCCAGTGATGACGGCACATGTTACCATTCAGGTAACCATGGTTGACAGAGGAAGAACAATGATTTCAAGCACCCGCTTCAAGTAATTTATTGTAACTCAATCGGCATGACAGAGTGATCTCCAGCCTTGTCCTCATCAACACTCTCACCTGTGTAAACAAGACAATCACTGACATGATGGCAACTGGTCCTTTTGTGACAGGGCTGAAATGCAATGGAAATGTTTTGGGGGGGATTAAGTTCATTTACCTGGCAAAGAGGGACTTTGCAATTAATTTCATATCATCTGATCACTCTTCATGACATTCTGGAGTATAGGCAAATTGCCATCATCAACACTTAGCCAGGAGACTTTGTGAAAATTAGTACTTGTTTCATTCTCAAAACCTTTGACCAAAACTGTACTATGTTAGAGTACAGTGAGTAAATGATCCTGAGAAGCTTTAAATCTACTTAAATCCAGTGCTTATTTATCCATGTCCATACTACATTAGTGTACTGTGAGATAAATCATTCTGAGAAGGTTTAAATCTATGTAAACTCAGCTCTTTTCCGTGTTGGTACCATGTTAGGGTACCATGAGTATTGCCACCTTGTGAGGCGTAGAGATATATAATTTTGGGCTTTACTGTCACCCATGCTGTTAGATAGCCTACTGGCTTTCGTTTATTTGTTTTTGGTTGTTCTTCAATAAAGTGAGTAACTTGAATTCCGATTATTGACCTCCTGCATTCTCTACAACACACTCCTCCACATTACAATATCAAAATTCCTGCAGGTCAAATGTTTACATACAAAGTTGAACAGCTTAGAAAATTCCAGAAAGGTATGGCTTGGCTTCAAAAGCCTCTGATAGGCTAATTGACATAATTTGAGTCAATTGGAGGTGCAAATGCCAATGGGGACAAAGATTGTACTATTTAGAGCAATGTCCTCTGGTCTGATGAAACTAAAATGTAATTGTTTTTTGATAATCACCATTGTTATGTTTGGAGGGAAAAGGGGGATGCTTGAAAGCCAAACAACATTATCCCAACTGTGAAGAACGGGTGTGGCAGCATCATGTTGTGAGGCTGCTTTACTGTAGGAGGGACTAGTGCACTTCACAAAATAGATGGCATCACAAGGAAGAAAAATTATGTAGATATATTGAAGCAACTTCTCAAGACATCAGTCAGGAAGTTAAAGCTTGGTCGCAAATGAGTCTTTGTTGGCAGAACTGAAAAAGTGTGTGGAAGCAAGGAGCGCTACAAACCTGACTCAGTTACAACAACTCTGTCATGAGGAATGGGCCAATATTCACCCAAATTATTGTTGGTAGTTTACGGAAGGCTACCCCAAACGTTGGACCCAAGTTTAACAATTTAAAGGTACAATATGTAATATCAATCAAAACAATAACAAAATACATACTTTGCATTAAAAGCAAACATCACTATACATATATTATATATATTTCTTAGTTGTGTACTTACATTATCCTAAATGTTTCCACTAACTTTCAAATCCGGAGAAATTTGTAATTTAATTCGAAGACACGGGACGATTCATTTTGTCGCTCGTAAATTGCGTCATATAACCTGTGACTGCTCTAGTTGTTCTAAGTTCCAGGGAGCCGCCAAACATAACGTGAATAAAGTTGTAATTTTTTTAACAATATATTACTTTGTCAGTGAACATTTTTTCTGCCGGAGACGCTAGATTGGAAGGTTGTCATTGACGACGATAACAAAACCCATGATCCCACGCAACCTCTCGACGTCATCCAAGTACATCTTTTGTTATTGTTTTGATTGAGAGCCCCCTGGCGGCCAAAAATTACATATTGCACGTTTAAAACCATTGCTACCAAATCCCAATTTAGTGTATATAAAAGTCCGACCTGCTGTAAATGTGATGAAATAAATAAAAGATTACATAAATCATCCTCTCTGCGATTCTTCTATTTTCTCCCAATTGGTCCAACTCCCACGGACCCCGCAGGTCTGCAACTCCTTCAACAGATGTGAGATGCTTAGAGGTATTTCTGTGGTTCATTCAAATGTGGTTAATTTGTTTCTAAGCACTGCTCATCAAACACAGAAGCCTTTAGTCAGCTCATGCACAAGATAATTATGCTGACCAACTATACTTACGCGATTGAACTTACAGGTGCCCAATCTGCACAAAATGAGTCGCTAGTGAGCGATGTGGCAAGGTAGATATTTAGACTTATTTATCCCAAATCTAGGGTAACATTATGCCAATTTGCGGTGCCTCATGCTTGGGGTCCGGGCAAGGTCGAATGGCCATAGTCAGGCTCGAACAACTATCATGATGTAGAATGTCCGGCAATTCATTGACTTAGCCCCCTCTGCGATTATTCGGACATTTCACATTCTTAAGTGGTGATCCTAACGGACCTACGACAACAGTACATTAACGATCAACTCCGATCAAATCCAAATTTTTGGGAAAACTACATAGGGATGTTTGTCCAGAGTTTTAGTACATTGATAAGAACACAAGAAGAAATACTAAAATATTTGACAAAATTATCACGGCTTTGTAATTTGTTTTATTATTTAGTCAGCATTATTATCCTGGGGCATTGGGAAGGATCTTTAGACCAGATGGAGGAGTGCCCCCTGCTGGCCCTCCAAAACACCATCTAGCAGCACTGGTCTCCTATTGTGGGACAGACCAAGACTGACCCTGCTAAGCTTCAGAAACAAACCAGCAGTAGGATACATAGTGAACTAACCTATTTAGTAATTCTTTCATTTCAAATCCAATGTACTGTACAACAGCATCAAAACAACAGAGATGTGTTACTCTCCAGGTTCTTATAGACCACAATCTATAATTTATTCTTAACATTGCCAGATCTTACATTGCCCATCTCATTCACCTCAGCAACAAAGCAGCCGGCTGTGCCTAAAACAGCCACAGCTCCGAGATACACCGTCTTGCCTGGCCCGGGCAGCACGTCCTACCTGTCTATTCCAATGAAGTTTGACAGAACCCCAGCAAACTGTAGCAATTGCTTTAACAACATGGACAACTACGTTAACCATCCTAGCTGGGATTTCCAGTCAGGGAGAAACAAGGTGGGGAAGCTCATACTGCTGCTCACTGACCAGGTGTTAGAGACAGCTGCCGAAATCTTGGAGACGGGCGGTCTGGAGTTGGCCAGCTATGAACTGTTCTCGTCCGGGTTCAAAACCATCTTCGCTCCCCCCACGGATAGCCGGGGAATGAGTTGCCTGCCCACCTCCAGTCTGGTCAGCCACCAGCCACATCTGTCACCCTTTTTGCCAAGGTGCTCGATATAGAGAGTGGCTGGGAAACAGCTGGCCTGAGCTATCACTTCAACAGACAGGCACAGCTGGTCCAGCTTTAGGTCCCATGTGACTCAATTTTTGAAAGACCTGTCCCCAGTAGCCCCGCCTTTCCTTGACCTGCTCTCAGTGGTCCAGCTTCTCCTAGCCCAGCCACCACCGGCCTCACCTGCACTGTGCCCCCCGGTTCCTCCAACAACCCTACCCACTCTGGCGCCTCCCTTCTCGCTTCCAGCGGCCATATCACCCCTCTGGAGGGCCATGGGGGTCACAAGTGGGGATGAAATAGGGGGCTGGTCATGCGGAGCTGCCTACATGTCTTATGGACTACTCCTGAAGGCAGAAGGGCATTTCTAGTCCCGACCAGCCCAGGAGTGGGGTACAGTGTCGCCGGGTTGGGTGCTGAAGCCAGGACCACAAGACAGGGAGCCGGATCTGTCAGTGTCAGACCAGCAATATGACCACTATCCGCTGGGCCGCCTCCCCGGACAATGCAGCTGAGCCTCCAGCAAGTGTTCAACAGCTTAGCTGTCGGTCTGGCACTCAAAATCTGCCAATTTACATTCACATCAGTGTGGTGCTGCTTGCACGTTTATTGATTTTGTTTATAATAACTGTTCTCAAATCAGCGTTTGCTTCCGCCTATTTACCCTCAGCTTCACCATGACAACCTGTTTACCACCAAGGTTAACGTACATTCAAACTCTAGGATTAGCATTGATATGATTGGTTGGACTTTGATTGGCATTTTGAGTAGCAAATCAAATCAAACAAATCTGCAAGATTACCTACAGTTTAATCTAGATCGGTTGGACTTTTTTTGGTGCCATTTTTTTAAAACCTGAAATAAACTATTGACTGTTTGACTCCTAAACCACAGAGGGGACGAATATGTAACACTTGATATTTGTGTTGGCAGCCAAGATTGTTCCTGTTCAAAATACCTTCATGATGTATGGAATTTGTTTATTAATTTAATTCCATAAACCTGTAGACTACATTTATATATGTCATTATTATCGATCTCTTATCCATCTCTCAACAGGTGGAGTTTTCTGAAACAACAGGTGTCCTGTGGCTGGCAGAATGAGATCTTTGATCAGGATAAGACGATACATCTTAATTATTCCGTTCTGCATTACTATTACATTTGTAGTTTGTATGCAATACAACTTAAAGCCATTTTCCAGTTCATTTGTGGACTTGTTAAAAAGTGGCCTGCAGCCACTGAAAACAATCTTGTCTTCTAGTCAGTGTGCGTGTCAGAAATGTGTGAGACAGCTGGACGATGACCCTTGGTTTCAGAAACGGTTCATCGGGTCTATTACACCATTTCTGACCAGAGAGAATAAGACACTCCCCAGTGATACAACAACATGGTGGATGGTAATTGTTTTACATTTCAAAAAATGTTTTTTAAATTATGTTTAAACCGCACATGTCTTTGACCTTATTTTGCCTTTAAACTGCAATCTGGATACATTTTTTATTTGATATCGGAGTTTTAGAACCCACCGTAATTCCTCAAATAAAACCGGTAGTCAATTAAACACCGGGCCTCTGATAATGGCCGGGGGCGGGGTCAACCAGGACAAATAAAGGCCGGTCTTAAATAAAGGCCGGTCTAAAAATAAAGGCCGGGAATAATTATGTGTGGATAATCTCCTAGGTGCCTTTCACATAATGTGCATTCCAGTTAAGCGTAATGTAAAATTTCTATCACTTTAATAGATTCAACAAAATATTCATGCTACTTTCGGATTATGGTACTTATCTAAAGCAGCGATACTCACTGCTCCTGCGAACCACCATTCCGTAGGTTTTGGTTCCAAATCTAATTAAGCACAAGTGACGAAACTCACTACCAGGATGAAACACTACTAACATTTACGGAATGGCGGCTCGCGGGAGCATGAATGAGTATCTCTAAGTATTATTGTCCTACCGGTATTTCAGTTATTGTGGCTGTATGTTTTACTCAGCTTGGTGTTGTTCGTATTAACGTAGAGGTAGATGGCAGTAACTACATTGGAAATAACACGGCTCCCATTCAGTGCAATTGACTGAATCTTCAATAGCTTTTTTCAACTACTTATTGGAACGGTTACAAGAAGTGTTGAGATTGTGTTAACAATGTAATGCAGCAATAAAAGGGCAAACTGGAAAAAGTATTGACACTAAAATATAGCCAATTATACTTATCAAACAGAGGGAATTAGAAATAAAGGCCTGCCTCTAACAAAAGCCTGCTTCGAATAAAAGCCGGTTACCTTCTGCAGTAGAGGTAAATAAAGGCCCCAGTTTTATCTGAGGAAATACGGTAGTTATCCCATAAAGATGAAAGTCCAGCATCTGGTGTTAACATCCTGGCCCTCAACACCAAGAAGAACAATGAGCTCATTTTGGATTACAGGAAGTCCAAGTGCTGCTCACACACATATTTATATAAATGGGTCTGAGGTGGATTGTACTTTACAGAAAGGTAAATAAAGTGATAAAAGTAAGTTATAAAGTGTGTGACAAGACATAAACACTTCCACCTGTTTCAATAAGGTTCAGCAGGGACTATACTTTATCAGGAGGCTATAAAAAATAAAAATAAAAAAGCACACCTGTCTAATCACATCCTGGTCACTTCTATCACTGTATAATTAAAAGCATCCTGACCAACTATATCATATTTTGGTATGGCATCTCCTCCACCTCAGACCAGAAGGTCCTGTAACACAGTAGTTCTTCATCCTTGTCCTGGGGACCCACAGCCATCTCACAGTTTTGTTGTAGCCCTAATCCAGCTCACCTTATTTCAGCAGCCAAGATCTTGATGAGTTGACAAGTTATTTCAGGTGTGCCAGCTCTAGGATACAGCTAATACATGGAATGTCTGTGGGTCCCCAGGACAAGGATTAGGAAACACTGCTGTAAAGAGTAGTGAAAATCGTCCAGTACATCATCAGAGCCCAGCTCCCCACATTGAGGACATCATCAGAGCCCAGCTCCCCACATTGAGGACATCATCAGAGCCCAGCTCCCCACATTGAGGACATCATCAGAGCCCAGCTCCCCACATTGAGGACATCATCA
>JACXGM010028255.1:0-14131 GCA_016801145.1 Umbra pygmaea | reverse complement strand
TCCTATGAATTAATACAATACATTATCCCTTAAATGTCACCCTTAATATTTTGAACATGTTCATTCGTCTTGGCTCAAATCTACTATCATCCGGATACTTTGCGTTAATTACAAGTGAGATAATTAAATATTTTTAAAGTTAGTTTTGGTATTGAAGTCAAAGTTAATGCATTCGCTGTATAACAGTGGCTGGTTATCATGAAGATGACAGATTTGACGTGTTTCCCCCTTTTGTCTGGCTGAAAAATCTCCCGAGCGCTGTCACTGCCTTCCGCCTTGACTTCTCATGCAAAACACAAAGTTTCATGCGCGCACCTGCGTCAGACTGATTCTGGCTGGACAGGATTTACCGCAAGTTTTCAAAATCACGGTAATCAAAGACGGTTTTAATGAAAATAATATTTTAAACGGTAATACTAACCGTACGGACATTTTATTGTGGTTTATCGTGAAACCGGTAATCGTCCCATCCCTAGTGCCTATACAATTAAAGTGACAATTTCATGTCTGAATAGCCCAGTCTCAATGGCAAAAATAATCACCAACTAGTGTCTGATAAATAGCAACATAATGCCAAATGCCAAATAATTGGCATCCAACCAGAAAAAAACTTTGTATTTATTGAGTACTTGAGTACTACCTTCAGTAGGCAAATCCGACTATACAAACTGGACAATTAGTGTATTAAGTAATCGTAAAGTACAATTAAGTAGAAAATTAAAAAACAAATTACATAGTTTGATTACATACCAGTACCTACCTATTACAGCACATAAGCTTAAATAATTACCACCCAAATCTTTCACGTTTTTGAAAACAATTGATCATTTTAATGGACATATTAACTATTACTTCACACTGTGTGTGGAATTCCAGCAGAATTCAACCGGCCTGTAGCAGGCGCAGCAGGCTGGGAAAAGACAGGCCTATCACCCCCACGAATAAGATTAGCTCTCTCATCGTTTGAATGGTGGCCAACTAACCCTCCCTGTCTCTTGCCTGAAGTGCTTGAAACATGCTTAATTAATCCATTTAGGCGTTATCATGATTACGGAACTGGGTGCTGCTTTTGCCCCTACCTATGCCAATCTATTCATGGGGCACTGGGAAAAGATTTATATCTGATCTTAAATCATTAGATGCAAATTTCAAATGTACAGCAGAGAGAGTGATCTAGAAAGAATCAACTTTTTCGATATTACCATTTATAAAAACATTGATATTTTGGAAATGACCATCTACCTCAAGCGGTACTGCAGTAACTACAAATACTTAAGTGATTTATTACCTGAAAACCAGGAACAAATACAAAATTCATAGTTTTATTAAATGTATCATGATATTCTCCCGCCTGTGCCATTATTATTCTTATGATGAAAGATCTGAATATATGCACAGCAGACTTTGTTGATGTAAAAAAAATACATGTATTTTAGAGACAAGATAGTAATTTAAACTACTGTCACTCGTTTCATTATAGACGTGTAAAACCATTGTTGAATTATTATAGATACCATTGGAATTCGAACAGGAGGCTAAACCCTTTAACAAAGCTAGTGGCTCAGCAGACTTTGTTTATAATTTTCTACGTCAAAACGAAGTAAAAAAACGAATTGGGTTAGTGCTAGGGGCATTATTCAGTATGATCATATCTCAATATCAAGTATGAGTGTATGGATGTGTCATACTACTTTCTATACACTATTGCTCAAAAGGTTGGAGTCATAATGAGTTTGTTTAAATTACATTGCATATATACCTTCCTAAAAACCGTCAGATGAATACAGTAGATGGCACCCAGATTGACATAAAAGCCCACCTGAAGAACAATACAGTAGGTTATATGAATCAAACTTCATTCCACTCAATTTACAGGTCATAATTAGTGGAAAATATGCTTCTAAATATGATTGCATAAGGTTGGAATACAATTTATTCAGCAGGACAAATGTCATGGCATTTATTTAGGTAAAATTATGGCACTATTAAGGGTGAGCTGCCTATTATTGTTTGTTGAAAATATTTGTTTAAAGAACACCATATTTCTCAATGCAATACACTTCTCTCCCTAGGAAAGATTTCCTTTTTACCGGTCAAGCAAGTAACCATGGAGTGTGACAAATAAATAATTCAGTCATGTTACACTACATGACACCTTCTGTCAAGCTCGTAAATGTGGATGAACCGCATTGTAGTTTATGTTTCCAGCATAAAACGATCTTAGCATGGTTTGATTTATCTAACTTTTTTTGCATACCCACAAAGTACAAAAGGTAGAATTTTTTTTACGCAAAATTGATAAATGAGGCCATAGCTGTCTGGTGTTTGGAAAGTATTTCATTTAGTTGTTAAAACCACTGGTGAATTCACTGAGAATGTAAAATGCAGATCATGCCGCACATATTTTTTTAAATATGAAGGCAAGTCGTATCTTCTCTGCAGCAATTTTGCTGCTTGCCAGTGCACACACTTTATACAAAACATTGTTGCACCTTGTCTTAAAGTAGCTACAAGCCTTTGCAACCATTTAAATTCATTGAGGCAAACGATTTTCTGTCCTACAAAATGTGGCGAATTGACTTGATCTAATTTCAGTTAGGCTCTCTAGGTAATAAGGCTGTAAATTGGTAATTGCAGGCAGGGCAGAAAAATGATGACCCCACATCTGTTCAATTCCACACAGCAAGGAGTAAATGTTAGTCTGTCCAATAATTGTTAGGGCTAATCTAACAATTTAAGTTTACATGTCACTGGGTGATCTACTGTATAATTGTTTTTCCTTTTTTAACTTTATTGTATTTAGAGTTACATTCTTGTCCAGTGTGTATAATTTCCTTTGCCTACTGAATGCCTTCTCTCATGTACTCAATAAAAACAATTATAGTTTATCTGTTTGGATGCCAATTATTTGATATTTTACATTGTGTTGTTATTTATACAGACACTAGTTGATGATTATTTTCGCAAGTGAGACTGGGCTATTAAAACCAGAAAAAAAAATCACTTAGGTATAGGCCAGTTTGAATGTTGAAATACACATTGAACCACAAGTGTTTTTGTGTACCCACTAACATCAACCCCACTTTGGGAATAGCTGGTTTAATCTTATCAGCAAGTGAGGGGTTGGGTGTTTAACATTTGTAACACAATGACTAGCTGAGTGCCCATCAATGCAGGTCTGGGCAAGGGGAGATTAAGTGTCACCGTTCTACAAAAATGATGCAGGCTTTGTGAGGGTGCGCGTAATGCGGATAATTTTTTTACACAAAACAAAATATCTGCAAGATGTATGAAAGCGCGCGTTAAGTGCATGCTTTATGTGCTAAAATAAGGTAGTTCGACAATAACAAATGTATTAGGCTAAATCACGTGTGAATAAAGGAAATGTACCAGGCACGCTGATCTTTTAAAATGTCCAATAACTTCAAAATAACTTACCATTATTATGACATATTCATACGTTGCATATTATTTCACAATACATTGGTTTTCGGGCTGAAATTCAACTGAAGACTCTACTCATATTCTCAATGGGATCAGATGAAGTTTTGGTCTGTGGTGAATTACTAAGGATTGAGGTCACCAAATTGATTTTAGGTCTAGTATAACGTTAACTTGCTAGTAAGTATTGACTAATTTAGCTAGCTAATTGTAGCATTGCTAGCTATTTCTGATAAATTTTGCTAACCCACTTTAGCAATGCTTTGACATTTTCAAGCTCCTGTAGAATTTTGACTACTTACAAAGTTGGCAGCGTCCATTATTCCATCTTCCACTGGGTGGGTGCAATCCAGGGTGAACTTCAGGACCTGCTTTTTCTTCTTGCCACCACCTGTCTTGGCCTTTTTGTAGACCTGTTTCTTCTGTTAAGACATTGCAGAAGGTTTATTTGTCAAAAATAATTGCTATAATGTTTAAGTACATAATGTGCGAGACTGTGATACAAACTAATGTTGCTGTGTATGATCACAATTTGTAGGAAATGCGAGGCATGTGTAAATCTAACACCAGGAATCAGAGACAAAAGGTTGATATGTTTTCACTTAACCAAATAAAAGAAAAGAAACAGGTGTACATCTCCAAATTGTCTGTTTTTTTATTTTACTACAGCATACATTTTTTTTCAACAGACTTAAATCTGCCACAATCTTAAGATTCTAAAAATGCATCCATATGAAATATTGCATAATCAAAAAACTGCATTCATATTTGCAGATGTGATCACATTGGCATAACTACTCTTAACAGGCATTCTCCTCTATACTCTCTAGCATATATGGACTGGTCAGAGATTGTCTCCAGGGTATCTGAACCGGATGAGCAGTGTGTACTAACCCTGTTGTAGTAGCTAGCCTGTTCATCAATCGAACAAACAAAAAACATTATGACATTCAAATTAGAAAAAAAAACAAAAGTTAAAAATACAATGAATTCTTCACAACCTTAGCATCACTACAACAGAGCGAATTCATTGATTCTTTCAGTGACCAAATTCAACACACCCGATTAACCAGACCTATTTTAAAATCTGACTGACTTTAGAAACTGCCAGTGCTATTCAAATACCCAATGAAATATGGAGCCTGTAGGATTTCTGTTCTACCTCCTAAATAAATGCATCTATAGGGTGTCCCAGGTCTAAATATAGCCCAATTTAGAGTTTTTTGTTTTTCATTGCAAACCAAGTGGAGCTGGCCTTGAGACTTAAATCTAGACATAGTTTATGCAGCATTTGAACAGCAGCATAGCGCCCTATATTCCACTGCTGGTTTGTTTACGGGTGTCCTGACTCTCTGTGGTCACTAAATATAGCACGTCACAGATCGTAAGAGTAGGGGTGCTAACCCAGGTATCCTGGACTTTTTTCCAATCTGGCCCTCATAGAATAATGGCAACCTAATCATATCGTAGTTTGTTCCAGCTAACGCTAATCATTCATTTGTATACTGTATTATTCTGCTGCTAGCTAACTTAAATCGGTGTTATTCTTTTACTAATGTTTTATTACTTTTTTCTTATTTTACTGTTTAACTGCATCGCTGTATGAATGAATTCTAACTAATCTTTTCACTGTACCTGTTGTATCTGACGACTTAACCTCTAATAGACCAGTTTGCCGACTAGCTGCAAAGCTAACTAACAAGCTTGTGCTCATTGCTGCAACGTGGTTAATGAGTACAGGCCCAAATTGTAAACAACTCAATTTATTAGTGCCAATGCACCTATTTGGCTTTACGAAAACATACTTCAATGCGGATCTATTACGTGCTTAATAACTACCTCAATAGAAAGTCATTCCAAATATATCTAGTTAGCTAAGCAATATATTTTCATATGACTACTCACAATCGGAGGCATGTTGGCCAGCGATTCTTGTCCAGAAAGGAAGAGGCGTTGTTTGACGAATTCTATATCCGGTGTAAAATCAATATTACATGAATGTAGCCAATATATATTTATTTGACTGCGTTTGAGTAAGACATTTCTGCGTCTCGTTAGTTATTATTGTATAAATGTAATTCGAATACACCCGCATTTTTTAAATCAAAAAATCTTATTTTACGTCAAATTGTATTACGACTGCCATCCAATAGGATTAGCAGGTCATGTTTCACCAGAGATCATTTAAGCCAGAGATATCTTTGTAGATAGTCGTTGTTTCTGTGACTTCTATCTTTGCTCAGTCGACCTCCTTTCTAGGTTATGCAAACAATGCTGCTCTGACCGACCGTTGGGACGGACGGCTAGTGGAGTCTTAGCTTAGTTGTAAAAATCTTGATTTACAGAAGAAAAGCCATGTTTGAGTGGATCAAAACTGAAACCAACAGCCGACTCGACGCAAACCTCAACAATGTTCATGATTATCAATAGTAGATGTGGATCTGTAGTCAGTCAAACTGTATCCTCTCGATTTACGCCAAAGCAAAGGTAGTTTAGCATATAAATTGGCCAGTTTACCATACATGTTCTACAACACTGCAGGTTATAATGTTTCCAACAAAAGTTGACTAGACACATATATCTGTGCTGAACCATTAATTCAAAAGATTAGCAAGTAACATTAGGTACAATAAAGTAGTCATCTTTATTATTTGGTCACTTATCCTTTGTCATGCAATGACGTCTGTAACCTGTGGACATCACCAGGCTCTGAGTATTTTCCCTCCCTGACAAGCATATACTCTAGCCATTGCTTCCTGTTTCAGTTTTTTTAAAGGCATACCAAATTGACATCAGATCAGTGGTTGTACTTGACCAATCAAAAACTTAAAACAACTTTAAATAAAATCGATTTCGTTGCTAGGAGGACATCTTTCAGGTCATTGTCCTGCTGCATGATGAAGCACTATCTTTTAGGTTTAGAGGTAATTGGTTAGATCTGAGCAGACAAGATGTATGTGAATATTTCAGAATTCACCCAGCTTCTGTTGTGAGCAGTTACATCTTCAATGACTACACTTCTAAGCTGTTCCCCTTTAAGGCCATTTCCTGTATTTCTTTAGACATTTCTCCTGCCATCCCTGTGTTACAGGTAAATAATTGTCCATATTACCTTATTCCAGAATAAACAGACAATATTAGTTCATTCAAACCATTCTGTTTTTAAAGGATATCTAGTGTTTTTGCGCCTTTCTGTTCAACCTCTGTAAATCAGCTGGTAAGGTATTCCACACCTTTGTCCTGGATAGTGTTCATAATCTGGTATACAGATGTTTGTTTTCCTTTATTATGAAAAGCATTCTCTATTTATGCACTAGAGATCTTATTTATCTACCAGGTCATTTGCCATTGTTGAACTCACCAGCTTTGTTTTTTTTTCTTAATGTACAAATCTGTTGAATTTTGGCCCACCAAATGTTTTAGCTATGCCTCTGAAATCTTCTGCTTTATCTATGGCATGATGGACAGCTTGACTTCCATTAACACTCATTTCATCCTCATGTTATTAGATATTAGCAACAGACCCCAAATGCAAAGAATCAGAACTAGGCATTGACAGGAAGCGGGGCATTGTACAAAATGTTCTTTAATTTCTAAATGTTTCATCCATTATGGATGAAAATACCCATTAATTAAAACAGACAGTTTGTAACTTGATCTTACGACCATCACATAATTAAAGTTCAAAGCAATGGAATTCAGAATGACAAAATTAAACATTTTGTCACTGTCCAAATAATTTAGGTATCCACTGTTGCTCATACATAGATTATAATTTTGTTAAGAAAATAACTTTCCGGTCTAAACATTTAGGTATTTTAATATCAGCTATAAATCATGTTACAAAAATACATTGTGAAATGACTACTCATCTATATAAGCTCTAGCATTTTTAAATACTTTGTAGTATATATTTTTGCTAAGTCCAGGCACCCCACCTTCATTATGCATAAGAACAGCTCTTATCCAGGGTATATTGGCCGTATAACAACCCCCCTTGTGATTTATTGCTTAAATTTAAGATGCTATAATGTATCCTCAACACTAGGTGTCTCTCTTGCTCTTTTTGTGGAAAAGTACTGGGGTCTTCGCATTTATTGAATGCATACAGCAAAATTACACTTAGTGGAAACTTATATTTAACTGAAGTTAAATCACCTGATAGTTATTTACTAAACTGGAGTGTGGCTATGAAGCCTGTAGTCTTTTCCACAGTAGACAAGCCTTTTATTTGCCCACAGTCATCTTTCACATCAACCTTACCTTTTTAATCTATGCTATACTTTGACAGACACGACAAGATGAACATTCTGTTGTAAATGGTGTTGCTTTATTTTGTAATTTACCTTTTTCTTCAATGTCATAAAGACAATGGGTATATGCAATATGGCATGGATTCAACTGAGCAATTTCCCCCAGATCTGAAAATGTCTTTCACTGCACAGGGTTAGCAAATGTCAGTATGTACTGCAGAAATTCTTTGTTGCATTTTGGTTTGGGCTGGATTCCATTTTACCCAAAAGGAAAGACTTTATAGCTGTACTATTAAAATAAAAGTGACAGGATACAGTGAGGACTGCTTCAAAATACCAGTCATTGTTTAATGTCCACGTGTGCAGTTTAACATTACATGTAATCAATGAAAATGTAAACTCCAAGGTATTGATGATAACCTTCTGGTAGCAGACCATCACATCTAGTGGCACAGGCAGCCTGAGCCTGGGGCCCACTGGACTGCAAGCCTCACTATCTACTGCGTAAGGGAGGAAGTGTCGGGTTGCATTGTGTACAGATCGTTAATGACATTTTTGTGCCCTGCATCCTTGTCTTTCTATCCCTTCTGCCAGGAAGTGACTCGATTCCTGGAATGGAGTTAAAAGCTATACATTGCAGGCTGGGTGTGTTGATGTATGTGTTTAGTATGGGGAGCAGACTATAAATAAATACCTGGATGTACTGTATGGGTTCCTGTGTTGTAATGTGGGTACAGTTAAGCCTTTGCATTAAGTGGATGTGTAGTGGTAATTCAGCCAACATGAAAAAACGAGGAAATAGCAATATATGGTACTCACAACTTTCTACCCTTCTGCCAACTCAGCTGTTTAGCTCCAAATGTTACCCCTTGCCTTTGTTAGTTATTGTCTCCAGTTAACTGAGTACCTATGCTGTGTTTTACTTTGTGTACCACTTTGCTTGGTTTTTCATTTTGTGCCAGTCATTAGCCTATTATTATATTTCTTTTGGATTCTGCACTTGTTATCCATATATCTAGGCATGTTATTATTGCTAATATTTATTTTTCTCCCCTCCCAATTCGCTCTAATCCTCCACAATGCCTTTTACAGATCTGTGGGATGACGAGGGGTGCGCACATGGTTCATCCAACCACATGTTGCCCTAACTGCCGATTATTTTCGTACTGCGGAAGCCTTTAGTCGGATCGTGGACGGGATGATTACATTCACTGACTATACTTTTACAATTGAACCGACAGGCACCTGATCTGGACACAAGGAGTCGCTGGAGAGCGACGTGGCAGGATAGATTATTTTACTTATCTAACCCAAATCCCGGGTAGTGCTTTGACAATTTGCGCTGCCTTGTGCAGGAGGCCCAGGGAAAGTCAGAGAACTCATAGTCAGGCTCAAACCCGTGACTATTGTGACGTAGACTGTGGTACAATGCAGAAACTTAGCCCACTATGCCACGCGGACCCCGTGCTAATATTTCATATGGAACAAAGTGATGCCCATGAAGGCCTTTGAATGTGGAATTGATTTACAAATTCATTTATTACTTAAACAATCCCTCTGTGGTTGATCTTTGACTTTTCTGTTGGTGGGGTGGGGGGTTTTGCCCACCCAATCGCAATTGATCATGTCCAATTTCACTATGACACTATCTTGTCAGCAACTCCTCAGCAGGTGTGAGATGGTTGAAGATCAATCACATGCTTCCTCCAATCACCTGTTGCCCAGCAGGTCTGAGTCTTCTCACACTGCTCATTCAGCACAAAAGCCAGTTGATAAAGGCATGGGATGCCACAATATAAAATCACTATTTTAGGGAAACAAATTACAAGGAATTTGAGTTAAAATGTAAATTTGGTTTGAAATGTTAACTCATTTCCCAGCTTTATAATATAAATAATTATTTTATATCTAGTGACTAAAAGAAATGTGAAACCTAATGGAATTAAATGGATTTCTGCATAAATTGGTTATACAATTTTATCTGATCTTCAACTATGTCACAACAATAGACAAACGTTCTGCTTAAACCAATAACACACATTGTTGTATTTTTCTTGTCTATTGAATACATTATTTAAACATTCACAGTACAGGCAGGAATTAGTTTGTGAACCCATAGGCTAATATCTTCTCCAAACACTAATTGGTGTCAGGAGCCAGCTAAACTGCAGTCCAATCAATAAGACTTGATTGGAGTTGTTGGTTAGAGCTGCACTGCCCAACGTAGAGTTATTTGGAAGGAACACAAAACACTATATCTGGAGGGAAAAAAGGCAGAGCACAGCACACCAACATCACACCCTAATCCCAACTGTACAGTATGGTGAAGGCGGCTGACTTCAACCCAATTGAGGTGCTGTGGCATGACCTCAAGAGAGCGATTCACAACGGCATCCCAAGAATGTTACTGAACTGAAATGGTTTTGTAAAGAGAGATGTCCAAACTTCCTCCTGAACATTGTTCAGGCCTAATCCACAGCAAAAGAAACATTTGGTTAAGGTTATAATGAAATGTATAATTGTTTGTGTTTTTAGTTTTACCAGACTGTGTTTGTAAATTCTTGTGATTTGGATGAAGATCAGACAAAATGTTATGTCCAATTTATGTAGAAATCCAGGTAATTCTAAAGGGTTCACTTTTTTTCTTCACTTTATGAACAATTAGGCTAATAATTGTTGGAATTTTACATAAGACCAAAACACTGAACAAAACCTTTTTGTACATATAAAAATGTGATGAAAAGTACAAAATAACTGTAAGCACAACGTGAAGATCTTAATTACCACAAAGAGAAGATGCCATTTTGAGGCACACATTATTTATCCTGTCTGTCTAAATCCTCTGGAGACATACTGTACATGCTTAGGCTAACTAATTCATCATTTTGGGTGGCAGTCCTCCAGTTATAGCAGGTGCTAGTCATATCCACAGCAGAAACGCAGTGTTAAATGGCCATGTTAAGAGAAGCATGTGTTCCAGGAAATAGCTTTTTTATGTGTTAAAGGTGTGCTTGTTTGCATATTACAATACATTCTGAAAACCTATCAGGCCACACAAACAAGTGTGACACTGTGCCTTTTACAAACACACTAGAGTGAGGTTAGTCATTATTGAAATGCTGAGGTAAATTCTGTCTCTTGACTTTTATCATGTTAAAAAAATATTAAAATGATTTGTATACATTGCAGAAATGTGACTTGAAATTCAGTTGAAAATAGTGTGTACGGACGAAACACAGAAAATCCAACGCTGGTTTTCCTTTATAAATCACAATCTAATTGAAATGTTTCGCATGTGTGCAAGCGTCTTGCCCCACCCAATTAACACCCATAATTGCCTAAAAATGGTTACTGAAAATGTCCAAATTAACATTCAGCAATAATGATCATGACCACGATGATGGCGAATCCAAACAGAAAAATGACAAAAAGGAATTTCACAGTGTGAAATTTAAGTCCTTGTAGGGGAGGATGAAAAAAGAAACATTATATTGCAATTGCATGCCTTTTTATACCCACCCATTATATTGTAAACCTATGTAATTTTGCAACACTTTTTTCAGGTGTGGTAATGCACTGATTGTTATGGACAATGACAGGGCTTTAACATATGACAGTTACAGTAGCTATGCGCAACAAACATGTGATAACATATGAAACTGCTTGTTGTATCTGCCAGACTGAGTGGGCAACAGCAACATTTTAAACATAATTTGTCCTGTTTGCCTTATTATTTATTAAAATACATTTCATAACAAAAGTACTTGGAAAAGTACTTGGCTAGGTTCACCCGTTTTGGGAAGTCCCTAATTAAAACCCAAATTCCCAGAGTTTTTTACTATTTCACACAATTAATCACAATTTTACTCTTTGTATTAATTTCATAGATCACTGATTAGGTATGAGCACCCTTTACCGGTCATCTTGGTCTCAATTAGGAACTTCCAAAAGCTTGTGAACTCAGTAGAAGACTTGGCCACTCCTGACCCTGTCACGGTTTCACCACTTTTCCTTCCTTGGAACACTTTTGATAGATACTGACCACTGCAGACCAGGAAACCCCACAAGAGCTGCAGTTTTGGAGATGATCTGATTCAGACTTCTAGCAATCACAATTTGGCCCTTATCAAAATCCTTAAAATTGCCATTTCTTTCAGGTTCTTCATTTTGTCCTCAAAGTTGATATGTTAGAAGCAGGAAAAATGGGCAAGCGTAAGGGTTTGAACGACTTTGTCTGCATGATGTAGTGTCAAGTTGGTCCATTGGACATTTCCAAAGTGTGTTTGGAAGAAATAGAAGCAACTCCTATTGTCACAGTTTTCCAATTGGCAAAATTCCTACTAAAACATGTATTTGAATCTTGCAGAAACTCAACAAGGGCAGAAAGGATGGAGGTATGCTGGACACTGAAACACAAATACCAGAGTATGCACAGTAAGATAGTTTGTTGCCAATCACAGAGGGCTTGTGACCGCTCCCGACGAGCCCACATGCTCCGTCACTGACACTCTCTCACATCCATGTCAGAAAGACTCCTGGTCTGTCGTTACCCATATCTGAGAACAGAAGGAGTTTAAGTTGGATGGGTTACGGAAGTGGTGTGGAGAGCATGCAGTGGAATTAAGTGGAAAACATGAGTGAATTTATAGGGACATATCCGGTTCCATTATTTAATTTACTGGCTTGGATTCCCTTTTAACGAAATAATGTTAATGGACTATGGCTTTTTAAAATGGTAAATGGACTGCATTTATATAGTGCTTTAATCTAACCAATGCCCACTGAAAGTGCTTTACAGTACCTCACATTCACCCATTCATTCACTCATACATTCACAGATTCATTCCCTCATACATTCACAGATGGCAGTGTCAGTCATACAAGGCACCAGCCAGCTTGTCAGAAGCAGCTGGGTTAGGTGTCTTGCTCATCAACGCTTGGTCAGGAGGACCCAGGGATTGAACCACCAACTTTTCAGTTGTTAGACAACCTACATGACCCACTGAGCCACTGCCACCCTTTAATTCAGAGTGGCTGCCCAATGATTTTCTTATATAGGAAAAAATAATGTGTACGCTAATTACTAAGCAAACTTTGGGATTTATAAAAACAAACATGACGTGAGAACATGCGGTCCTCCACGCACACTTTGACCCATGTCTAAGATTAAAAATAAAAATAAATTAAACTGCAACTCCATTGGCAGATGGATGAAACTCGAAAAGCTTTCACATTGATAACACTGTGAAAAATAAATTAAAATATATCCTCTCAGGTATCATGGAGTGCACACAAACATGATTTTGGATAAAAAGGCAAAAAACTGAGATATTTGCAAAATACAAACTCAAATATATTGTTCTAAATCTGTAATTATTACACACATAAAGCTGCACTAAGTAACATTCCATTAATTTGTCCTGTTGGCCCGAATTTTCCGTAGATTAAAAAAAAATGTTTTTATATATTTTGTTAACACTGGAATAACATAGGGATATTTTAACAATTTTTTGAAAATACACATTGTTATTTTGTCCATAATATGCATTTGTTTCTAGTTAAATATTGTGAAATTTCGATTTTGCTATTCTACTATTGTGCTACTACTGTATTTTCTATTATTAACATTAAAATTTTCTATCCCTGTATCCAACATGCTAGTTCCTAACGTTTACTAGTCTGAAAATATTTTTTATAAATATTTGTGTAGCTTTCGAAAAAGTGACATAGTGCAGGTGTAAGTAGTTTTTACTTCTGCCACCTCTGCTGATCAGTGAATATATGTACATTTAAAACACTGTTTGCATCAATAAGCAGTGGACTATAGAATGACCATATGTCAATGGTCAGAAACTTTCCTGTAAGTTTCCAGAAATTTTCTATGGGACTTTAAGAATTTTGCATATATTCATAAAAAGCTTATTTTCGGTCTGCGTGGTGTAGTGAGCTAAGTCGCATGCGTAGAGGAGAGGAACAGAGCAGGGAGTATGGAGCTACATTTGTGTCTTTGTATCACAATCAAAACTTTTTGCTTTGGAAACAAAACTATTTTTTTCAAAAGCAAAACACATGTTTTAATCACATATTATATAATATATATAAAAAAGTAGAAAACTTTTGCTTGCAAAACAACATTTTTTGCTTGCAAAACCAAAACCTTTGCTTGCAAAACAAAAACATTTGCTTGCAAAACATATTTTGTCGATAAACTCTTGACCCCATTCCTGTCGGCTTCCCAATACGGCATTTCACAATGTTTGTAAACAATAGGCGCCAAGATACTTCCGGGTGGCAGAACGCGAGCAGCTTCCACTGACCTGAAGCGATCCAGCCGGCTACTGTAAACATAGTTAAAAACATTTTTGTTGATCAAAGTTGAAACGATGATGAAAATGTGTTGTGTTTGTGGTTGCACCGTCAGATATACAGCAAAAGTT
>JACXGM010028254.1:0-14133 GCA_016801145.1 Umbra pygmaea | reverse complement strand
AGCTGAATATCAAACTCCATTTGGTGTAAACGTTCTTCGGTGTACTTGGGCGCAAACATGTTGGATGTCACTCATCCAACATGTTTGGATTTCACTCAGAATGTAAAAGCATGTTGTAAAATTCCTCATCTGCAAATCTTGGTTAGTAGCAATTGTGTTACCAGCGACTTTGTTTACGGAATCCAGAGAACATGCCGGGTGGGCGGGGCTTGGAACAAGGAAGCCAGCATTGTAGTTCTCTACATACTGAAAAAATCATACCACCTCGTCTGTTTAGCATTAAAACGGCTGATCGAAACATCACAGAAAGACAAGCTATACCTTAAAAAATCAAGGACAACCGAGGCTTTAAGAAGTAGGTTTGAAACCCAGATCAGTATAACAGGGATGCCTATTATCGCAACCGAATACACGCCTGTATTCATTTTTCCCTTCTCCAGAGTCCATTGGATTTCCACCGTGACGTCAGCGTATGAAAATTCCCCGCAAAATTTCAAATCTTACTCTTACACTAGCCAGGCATGAGTAAAACATATCTCACTGTTCTACAAATGTCTTGGGGAAGCTACTAGCACCTCCAGATAGCTGTAGGGTGAAGTATCCCTTTAAGTATACTGTAAGCATTAGGCTGCGATACCGCCTGCCTGAGGGCAGGAGCGAGAACAAACTGTGGCAGGGGTGTGTAAAATCCATGATGATTTTTTTTGCCCTGGAAAGGCCACGTTGTTTGGCCAAGTTGTTAATAGGTGGCAGTGATACCCCAATGGTCCTCTCAGCTGACCTCACCATCCGCTTCAGGGCCCTTTTCTCTGAGGCGCTGCTGCTCTCATGCCAGAGGGAGATGTTGCTTGTCAGCACACTCTCAATGGTTCCCTTGTAGAAGGTGGTGAGGACGGTGGGACTGAAATGGGCCTTTTTCAGTCTCCTTAAGAAGTGCAGGCGTTGGTTAGCTTTTTTGATGAGGGAGAAGGTATGCAAGGACCAGGTCAGGCGGTCTGATATACGAACCCCTAGAAACTTCATGTGCTCCTATATACTTCCTACTGACTCTGTCAATCATCACATCTTTTTTGGCAGACACGATAGCCTTGGTTTGTTGACTAACTGCCTCGATTGGTTCACCAACTACTTTACTTTTCTGACAGGGTTCAACACGTTAAATCTGAGGGTCTGTTGTCTGGACCTATGGATGTTACGATGGGGGTGCCACAGGGATCGATTCTTGGGCTGACACTATTCTCTGTGTTAATCAATGATGTAGCTCGTGCTGCTGGTGACTCTCTGATCCACTTCTATGCAGAGGACACCATTCTATACACATCTGGCCCTACATTGGACTCTGTGCTAACTAACCTTCAAAAGAGCTTTGATGCCATTTAACTCGACTTTCGTAGCCTTCAACTGCTCCTAAATTCCAGCAAAACCAAATGTGTGCTGTTCAACCGTACAATACCCGTACCCGCCAGCCTGACTAGCATCTCCACTCTGGATGGGTCTAAACTATATTACGTGGACACCTACAAATACATACGTGTCTGGTTAGACTGTTCACTTTCATTCCAGCCCACATTAAACATCTCCAAGACAAAATTCTATCAGCTTCCTATTCCACAACAAGGCCTCTCTCTCACCCACGCTGCCAACACACCCTGGTAATGACTATACTACCAATCATAGATTTTGTGATGTCATTTACAGAACTGCATCTCCCTACTGAAAAATAGTAGTTTATCACAAATGTAGTTTATTACGGTGCCATCTGGTTTGTCACCAATGCCTCATTTACAGTTTTTCTCGATTACTGTGGCACTTCTTGAAACCCTCACCCATTTTCTCAAAACTGTAAATACAAAAGCAAATCCTCAAACTACACTGCTTAAAAAAATAAAGGGAACACTAAGATAACACATCCTAGATCTGAATGAATGAACTAATTGTATGAAATACCTTCGTCTATACATAGTTGAATGTGCTGACAACAAGATCACACAGAAATGATCAATGGAAATAAAATTTATCAACCCATGGAGGTCTGGATATGAAGTCACACTCAAAATCAAAGTGGAAAACCACACTACAGGCTGATCCAACTTTGATGTAATGTCCTTAAAACAAGTCAAAATGAGGCTCAGTAGTGTGTGTGGACTCCACATGCCCGTATGACTTCCCTACAACGCCTGGGCATGCTCTTGATGAGGTGGGGGATGGTCTCCTGAGGGATGCTTCCCAGACCTGGACTAAAGCATCTGCCAACTCCTGGACAGTCTGTGGTGCAACATGTTGTTGGTGGATGGAGCGACACATGATGTCCCAGATGTGCACATTTGGATTCAGGTCTGAGGAACGGGCAGCCAGGCCATAGCATCAATGCCTTCCTCTTGCAGGAACTGCTGACACACTCCAGCCACATGAGGTCTAGCATTGTCTTTTATTAGGAGAAACCCAGGGCCAACTGCATCAGCGTATGGTCTCACAAGGGGTCTGAGGATCTCTTCTCGGTACCTAATTGCAGTCAGGCTACCTCTGGCGAGCACATGGAAGGCTGTGCGCCCCCCCAAAGAAATGCCACCCCTCACCATTAGTTACCCACTGCCAAACCGGTCATGATGGAGGATGTTGCAGGCAGCAGAACGTTCTCCACTGTGCTCCAGACTCTGTCACGTCTGTCACGTGCTCAGTGTGAACCTGCTTTCATTTGTGAAGAGCACAGAATGTCAGTGGCGAATTTGCGATTCTTGATGTTCTCTGGCAAATGCCAAACATCCTGCACGATATTGGACTGTAAGCAAAACCCCCACCTGTCTATGTCGGGCCCTCATACCACCCTCATTGAGGCTGTTTCTGACCATTTGATTGGACACATGCACAATTGTGGCCTGCTGGAGGTCATTTTGCAGGGCTCTGGCAATGCTCCTCCTTGCACAAAGGCGGAGGTAGCAGTCCTGCTGCTCGGTTGTTGCCCTCCTAAGGCCTCCTCCACATCTCCTGATGTACTGGCCTGACTCCTGGTAGCGCCTCCATGCTCTGGACACTATGCTGACAGACACAGCAAACCTTCTTGCCACAGCTCGCATTGATGTGCCATCCTGGATAAGCTGCACTACCTGAGCAACTTGTGTGGGTTGTAGATTCCATCTCAGGCTACCACTAGAGTGAAAGCACCGCCAGCATTCAAAAGTGACCAAAACATCAGCCTGGAAGCATAGGAACTGAGAAGGGGTCTGTGGTCACCACCTGCAGAACCACTCCTTTATTGGGGGTGTCTTGCTAATTGACTATAATGTCTACCTGTTGTCTGTTCCATTTGTTCAACAGCATGTGACATTGATTGTAAACCAGTGTTGGTTCCTGAGTGGACAGTGTGATTTCACAGAAGTGTGATTGACTTGGAGTTACATTGTGTTGTTTAAGTGTTCTCTTTTTTTTGAGCAGTGAAGTTTTGTAATTACTATTTATACATAAATTTATTTTCAACGCATTCTTACACAATTAAATTTACAGAAACAAAAAGATACTACCATGTCCATAGGTTATCTCATCACAACTTCCGGGGAGTGAACGCTGGCACAACTTGCTGCCGCTGCTCGCTGGTTACCTTTTTTATTTTACAGTCTTTCCAGACTCATTTTATGGTTTTATGACCTATTTGGACGGTGTGATTGCAATTATTTGGAATACTTTTTTGATCTCCTGGCACTAACATTTGTGTGAGTTTTCACTGTTAACCTACCTGTTCTGTACCGTTCCGAGCCTCATCTGGCGTCTTCACTGGCCGACGACGCTGCCTAAGTCCTCATCCACAATGTGGTTCGGTAGGACATACATCTTGTTTGTCTGTGCCAGGCTCTTTCTGCTGCCTTTTCGCCTGCTAGTGACTGGTTTGCTTCAATACTCGGTCATTGACCTGCTGCAGCTGCGCTGTCACCTGCCTGGACCTGCGCCGGAGGCTTTCTACCTTCACCGGGACATTACATTCCAGCCCCGCCGGAGATACATCCACCGAGGGTCCCGCCGGAATTTCCACCACAACAACTCAACAGCAATAAAGTCCATATGGTCCAGCTCTCGTCGCCCTCCACGCTTTACCAACCGGGCTGTTGACCACAGTGTGTTAGCCCGCCTAGCTCAGCCTTCTATGTTGACCACAGTGTGTTAGCCCGCCTAGCTCAGCCAGCTAGCACCACCACCAGTTGTGACAACACCTCACTCAACTTCGCGCTGTTCAACATTCGCTCACTGACAGGTAAGGGACATCTCATCCAGGATCTCATTTCCGATCGTAAGCTAGACATTCTTTGTTTAACTGAGACGTGGCAACAGCCCAATGACTTTTCCCAGCTGAATGAATCCACTCCTAGTGGGTTTATTTACACCTGTCAACCCCGTGGCTCCGGCCGGGGAGGAGGTATCGCGATAATTTACCGCGAAAAGTTTAAAGTCTCGTACTGTTTCTAACATGTTGGGATTTTTTTCATAATAACATTACTTGAGTAAAAACTGTGGATGAAAATGTGGATATTGTTGGATTTTAAGCAAATTATTAAACATGGATAAGGAATCTTTCTCAATGTCTTTTCTTTCTGTTTTACGTGCACGGTTTCCTTTGTTGTAAACACACATCCCTTCTGAAGTATTCTCTGAGCATACCCGCTAGCATCTAGCTCCAGTGCTGAGGGTGTATTCCATTGTACCGTCACATCTTTGACCTTCGTAGTTTTGCAACCGAAGTATTGAAAGAAATATGCCTTCAGGCCATGCAAAGTCTTTGTTCGTCTTGCATGAACCGCACATTTGAGATCTCCTCAGAGTGGCTCGATGATATTAAGGTCAGGAGACTGCGATAGCCACTCAAGAACCTTCACTTTTTTCTGCTGTAACCAATGGAGAGTCATCTTGGCCTTGTGCTTAGGGTCATTGTCATGCTGGAAAGTCCAAGTGCGTCTCATGCGCAGCTTTCATGCAGAAGAATACAAATTGTCTGCCAGTATTGTCCAATAACATGCTGCATTCATCTTGCCACCAATTTTCACAAGGTTCCCCATGCCTTTAGAGCTCACATACCCACAAAACATCAGTGAGCCACCACCATGCTTCACAGTGGGGATGGTTTTCTTTTTACTATAGCCCTTGTTGACCCCTCTCCATACAGTGTGCCAGAAGCTGTGAGGTTTGTCGAGGTGTTGTTGGGCATATTGTAACCAGGCTTTTTTGTGGCACTTCTTTCTGGCAACTCGACCATGCAGCAAATTTTTGTTCAAGTATTGTCGCATTGTGCTTCTTGAAACAACAACAACTTATTTTTCCAGAGCAGCTTGTATGTCTCTCGAGGTTATCTGTGTGTTTTTCTTTGTATTCCAAACAATTAGTGGGCATTGTAAATAAAAAGTTTTTTTATAACAGAAAAAAAAGACAACTGAAATTCAGTTATGGTTGTTGGTTTTGCTGTGCCACCCCATGATTTTCAGTAGCCCCATCTGGCCCTCCATATGTTAAATGACTGGGGATGCCACTAGCGGGAAAATTACAGTAGATCAACACTTACTGATAATACTTAAACCAACCGGTCTGGCACCAACAACCATGCCATGTTCAAAGTCACTTGAATCACATTTCTTCCCAATTCTGATTCTTGGTTTGAACTTCAGCAGATCTTCTTTACCATGTCTACATGACTAAATGCATTAACTTGCTGTCACGCAATTAGCTTATTAGATATTTGAGTTAAAGAGCAGTTGAAAGGTGTAACTAATGAAGTGGCTGGTGAGTGTCTATTAACTATATATATACATTGCCTTGCGAAAGTATTCGGCCCCCTTGAACTTTTCAACCTTTTGCCACATTTCAGGCTTCAAACATAAAGATATGAAACTGTAATTTTTTGTGAAGAATCAACAACAAGTAGGACACAATCATGAAGTGGAACAAAATTTATTGGATATTTCAAACTTTTTTAACAAACTAAAAATTGGACGTGCAAAATTATTCAGCCCCCTTAAGTTAATACTTTGTAGCGTCACCGTTTGCTGCGATTACAGCTGTAAGTCGCTTGGGGTATGTCTCTATCAGTTTTGCACATCTAGAGACTGAAATTTCTGCCCATTCCTCCTTGCAAAACAGCTCGAGCTCAGTGAGGTTGGATGGAGAGCATTTGTGAACAGCAGTTTTCAGTTCTTTCCACAGATTCTCGATTGGATTCAGGTCTGGAGTTTGACTTGGCCATTCTAACACCAGGATATGTTTATTTGTTAACCGTTTCATTGTAGATTTTGCTTTATGTTTTGGATTATTGTCTTGTTGGAAGACAAATCTCCGTTCCAGTCTCAGGTCTTTTGCAGACTCCAACAGGTTTTCTTCCAGAATGGTCCTGTATTTGGCTCCATCCATCTTCCCATCAATTTTAGCCATCTTCCCCGTCCCTGCTGAAGAAAAGCAGGCCCAAACCTTGAAGCTGCCACCACCATGTTTAAAAGTGGTGATGGTGTGTTCAGGGTGATGAGCTGTGTTGCTTTTACTCCAAACATAACGTTTTGCATTGTTGCCAAAAAGTTCGATTTTTGTTTCATCTGACCAGAGCACCTTCTTCCACCTGTTTGGTTTGTCTCCCAGGTGGCTTGTGGCAAACTTTAAACAACACTTTTTATGGATATCTTTCAGAAATGGCTTTCTTCTTGACACTCTTCAATAAAGGGCAGATTTGTGCATTATACGACTGATTGTTGTCCTATGGACAGACTCGCCCACCTCAGCTGTAGATCTCTGCGGTTCATCCAGAGTGATCATGGGCCTCTTGGCTGCATCTCTGATCAGTCTTCTCCTTGTATGAGCTGAAAGTTTAGAGGGATGGCCGGGTCTTTGTAGATTTGCAGTGGTCTGATACTCCTTCCATTTCAATATTATCGCTTGCACAGTGCTCCTTGGTATGTTTAAAGCTCGGGAAATCTTTCCGTATCCAAATCCAGCTTTAAACTTTTCCACAACAGTATCTCGGACCTGCCTGGTGTGTTCCTTGTTCTTCATGATGCTCTCTGTGCTTTCAACGGACCTCTGAGACTATCACAGAGCAGGTGCATTTATACAGAGAGATTACACACAGGTGGATTCTATTTATCATCATTCGTCATTTAGGTCAACATTGGATCATTCAGAGATCCTCACTGAACTTCTGGAGAGAGTTTGCTGCACTGAAAGTAAAGGGGCTGAATAATTTACCTCGCCCAATTTGTCAGTTTTTTAAATGTTAAAGAATTTTGAAATATCCAATAAATCTCGTTCCACTTCATGATTGTGTTCCACTTGCTGTTGCTTCTTCACAAAAAATTACAGTTTTATATCTTTATGTTTGAAGCCTGAAATGTGGCAAAAGGTCGAAATGTTCAAGGGGGCCGAATACTTTCGCAAGGCACTGTAAATAACAACGATCTGCCCCCTCACCCCCTTAAATATTTCTCTAGCCTAGATAACCACCCCCACCACCATCCGTGTCCAGTCTGCCCAGCCAAACACCCAGATCCACCAAAACCACCTAGGCTAAAACACAGCCCCCCAGAGCCGCCGGCAGATGTGTGGCGAGCTGGCATTTGCCCCAGTACTTTTCAAAGTGCACTTTAAGCCCTTCAAGTGATTTCGACGCTCAAGCGTCAAACACGATTATCTCGCGAACCCTATATGCTAGCAACTGAAGCTTGATACCGTTGGAAAGAAGAGAATTACACTCAAATAACGCGTGGTGAGTCATCCCTGTCAGTTAAACACGGCCAGAGCTATGGTGCCTCAAAGTCGGTCATGTTTTTTAGACAGTCACCTTTTTTCCTAAACACATTACAGACAGGAAGTAGGAAGCAGGCGCGGTTCTAGCGGGGGGGGGCACTCACGATCGCTTGGCAACACTATATTATTTCGGCAACACGAACTCTGATTTGTCCGTTCAGAATAATAGTGCTGGTTTTAATTCTTTGCAATAACCATTGTGAATTCAATGCAAAAACAAACATTTACATGTTTTCAATTACAACGTTTCATTAAAAACAATAACGAATATGTTGTACACAGAACACGATTTAATATATTGTCAGTATGTCGTGAAAACATGATACATTTGAAAAACATTAGCTAGCGTCCAATAACAGACTCATTTTAGGAATACATGAACATAGACCCACCAACTATCTATGCAAATTATTAACAATTATTTTTTTCATGAATTACGAGCACTATTGTTTGGAAAGGTAGAAGTGAATGTGTGTGCCTCCCCCCCCGCTAGAACCGCGCATGGTAGGAAGTGAAAATTACAAAATGACAACTCTGCAATGATGTAGCACATCATCCTGCACAACACCAACACTTTTTGGAAGTGAAAAATAAATGGGATTTTAAAAACATATGGAAATATAGTAAGAAATGGGTGTAGCATTTTGATGTTCACTTGTTGGTATGGCCTCCAAACTTTGCACCCTGGTCCAGGAGCCCTGGGGGGCTTGACAATATGCATTGAAAAGCCTTATTCATCATGGTTTAAATGCTCCTCCTTAAAGCATAACTCTCGCCAAAATGCAACCTACAGTCTTTTTTTTATGTACCAGAGTCTGTCACGTTGAGAGTGGTAGATGAGAGAGGGAGACCCGAATGCAAGATGATGGTTGTATTCCATAATAGTTTAAAATGTCAGAACAAATAACAAGGCATAAACAAAAGCAGCACCCAAACTAAAGCTGCAACGTGCTCTTGAAGCAGCATGGATAATGTACTACATAAGGTTACTACTAGGGGTGGCACGATTCATGAAAAACCATCCAAACCATTTGGTTAGCTTGTCTCGGTTCAGTGCGTGTGTGCGTTGCACGGTTTGTCTGTACACTGCTAATGTGCACAAACCACTTACTGCCATTATGAAAACTTTCAACACCTATGTTAAAACACTTACCAGAAACGACTAGCGAGATGAGCATGACAAAGCAACACATGGCAGCTGAATGGATGAACGCGTTACGTTGGTTTGGCAGCTGGCTGCTCCCGAATTTCAAAACAGAGTCTAATGGTGTTCTGACTACGATCTCATATTATACAAAAATAATTCACCCAAACGTGTTTATGAAAACATTTTAAGCGAGAAATGGGCCATGCAATTGCTGAATCTGTCTTAATTTCAGATTGACAAAGGTCAGTTTAAAAGATTTTCGTCAAATTTTGAGATGCCGCAAGCGGAGCCGATTGCTCCTCAACGGTGGAGTGTGGAGTGTTGCAAGGTCACGTGTATTTTTGTACGAGCTACACAATTTTTGTACGAGCAAAGTTGGAAGTTTGATAAATGCAATTTATTTTACTTGTTATTCAATAATACTTCAAATTCCGTTTGTGCTTGATTACATGATATAACTATCTTTTAATACTGTATCCTAAATTGTGGATAATTAAGCTATATTATATGCTGGGGTATATTTCTATTAAGATTAAAAGAAAAAATAACAAGAACCGTACAGAACCAAAAGCTGTGATACTAACCGAACCGTGGGTTTTGTGAACGGTGCCACCCCTAATTACTACCAGCACCCCTGCTCTCTAATACCATTAACAGAACATTAACACACACACCGTAATCGCAGATAACTTCTTGACACATGAAACATAACGAAACTTAAGGCACACTTGAAGAGGATCACTCTTGTAACAGGTTCAAAGAGAACACAATGCCCAATGCCCTATCTCTAGTCTGGGCTGTTTATATAACAAATGCTAATTACCTAATCACACATGACTGTACGTAATCATTAATCTAACCCATCCAGAAGTTACCCGACTCTCCTAACCTAAACCTAACAAATGACAGCCCACACTAAAGAGAGAGGCGTGACAACAATTAAAGGGGCATGACACATCTAACAACAATAATTGAGGAACTTAAACACCATGCACTGAACTGAATGAAAACAAAACACAACAATATACACATGAAATAACCAAACATACACAGGAATCCATCTCTCAGTTCAAGATAGTTAATAAAATGCCCGCCCTCCCTGGGCTGGGTGTTACAGAGTCAAACTTTTGTTTAAAAGCATAATTAGGACGGAAACGCCATTTAAGATTTTACGTATTTTTGGTTTCGGTCAAATCGTCTTTTGATTGGGAGTGACAGTGGCACTACTATGATAGAATCAAAATCGCTGTTTTTAAAACACTAAGAAGGCTTGACACAACATAAAACTTTGCTCTAAGTATCACCAGGGGCTGTACACATGAATTTGAGCATTGAGAACATTGTTTGTGTACATGAAGTTCACTAAAAAGAAAGGTTTTATACAATTCAATTAACAGTGTGTCTCTGCTGGCTGCCATTTTGCCAGTCAAAAAGTGTATATCTCCATATGCAAATGAACAGACTCCATAGGAGGAAATGTCATGAAGTTGTAATTCCAATGAAAAGCATGCCTTTTAGCTCATTGCACTATCTATTCAAATAATAACGAGGGTTTTCATTCAATATATCAGTCTAAATAATATAAACTTAGCTGATGTAAACTCTTAAGTGAAACATTGTAACACCGGAAACAACTACCCACGCGAGACCTCACGTGACTTTTCCACGTTTTTATTTTGGTATTATTTAAAAAAAAAATTCAACAACAAGGTCAATATTGTTTTTCACTAACGACAAAACAACGAATTACCCGTCCATTTATATGGAACTAAGCTTTAGGAACATTCCATGTTTACTCTCCTCCCTGTTAAGTTGCATTTGGAAATCGACACTCTAATCATGGCTTTGTCTTTCTATGTTGGTTTGCTGCACACTAGTAAGTGTGCTGCTTACCATATAGAGCTAAAATCAGTTTTTTTATACATTATCTGCTCTGTTGTTTTATACTACAGTGTTGTTTTTTGCAGTTGTTGTTTTTGGCTTTAATGATTCAGATTTATAACTATGGGTTGTAGTAGTTTCAATTGGTTTTTGATTCACATGATCCATTGAGAAAAAAAAATCTAATCTATAGCACAGATGCCATTCGAGGAGGCATGTACTGTAAATATTATTGTTACATGAATTGTCTGTTTGGATAAATGTTGACTAAGTTATTCAAATGTATGTGAACAGTTAACTTTCATCAACAAAGCATACAATTAGGACACATACGTTTACCTTCAAGTTCAGGGAAACTTCGGACTGATCCGCAAGAAAGGCCCCGATATGTCACAAATTCTGCCCCACCACTTTTGGACCTGTGGTGCCACCTCTGGCCCCAACCAACATGAAAACAACCCAAAACATAATCAAGAAAAGGGAATCTGAACAGTAAATAGACATTCAAAAAATTGAAAAAGGGTAGTGCATTACTTTAAGTTATTTAGAAATGAAAAATTTAAACTTAAAATATGTTTAAAACGTTGCCATTTAATACAGAATCCAAAGTTGGAACCCATAAGAAAATACTTTATCAAGCTGCAGGTAGAAAATTACATCTCTGAGCAAATGATGAATGGAAGGGTGCTGAGCAGGTTTCCACTGTATCAGAATTCAACTTTAGGTATGTTGTTTCCCCAAAACTCCCCAAAGAAATATGTCTGATTAACCATCTAAAAGAAATACTATAGTTTAAAAACAATTAGAGATAGAAATAAATAAGGAAGTTGGGCAACCTGTTATTTTTTAGAGCATTAATCCTTCCTATTAAGGAGAGGGGTAACTTACCCCATCTCTGGAAGTCAGCCTTCATTTAAAGAAGCAGGGAAACAAAGTTACTGTAGCAGAGAAAATAACTGATAATAAGCAGGTTACATTTTCTCTTAGGTATATGAAGCTGGAACGGCATGTATGTTGTAGTGGGAAGAAAGATGACAAGAGTAATATTCTAAATGTATTCTAATGAAAAATTGTAATTAATATATTCCCTCTTTCCTCCACGGTGAATGTGCTGAGAAGATATGCTAGCTTGTTGTTGTTGTTGAGTTGTTTATGAGTTGTGTACTGCACCTATGGTGCCCAGCCCGTATGGGCTTACAAGACACTAAACCACACATAAACAACAAACATACTGTAAATATCACATGGTCAGTCACATCATACATGTCAACAAATTCAGCATATCAGAATATTCATTCTTAAAACAAATGAAACATCATTATGAGGGATATAGTGTTCTGTGTCTTACTTTCCATGCATTTTCTATAAATCTTGCAAAAAAAACTAATTAAAAAGCCAGCTCAACATATTACCTTCAGATAACCAAAAAAAAATCAGGATTCCAACTGCATTCTTTCAAACAAGTTATTCCTTAAAATGCTATAGATAGGCAGGGCCGTTTGAAGGAATTTGGGGGCCCCAAGCAAAATGGACATGGAGGCCCCCCAACCCTTCACCCTGCACGCAAAACCTACAGGAACCACAGCATAGCCATAAAGCTTAAGTTCACCCACACTTTACCTAAATAAAAAATTAGAGCTATTTTATCCAGTGTAATTTATCACTTACCACTATCTTGTTTATTTCTGATCCTCCTCTTCCTTTCTCTTTTTCCTTTTCTGGCTTCCTGAATCATAATTTCGATTCCTGATGACTGCCGACCGAGAAGGTTTTGTATTTTGCCGGCAGCAGAGATCACGAGAGGGGCCCCTTGAGGGGGTCCCCGATAACAGTGTCATTGCACTTTACTGCATTGACTATCAAAGGGGCGCTCACACAGTTTGTCGTTGCATTTTATTCTTAACCAGTCGTTGTCTTGGGGCCCCAGACCAGCTCGGGGCCCCAAGCAATGCTTGGTTTGCTTGCCTTGTTGCGACGGGCCTGGATGTATTATAACAGAACCTGATGGCGTCTTCGGCATAAAGCCCAGTTCATTCCATAGATTGTATATATCACTGGATTTAGCCATGTGTGACGTCACCCATTGGTTTGTGAAGATCTGATTTGGGTCATGTGTATAACATGTATTTAACATGTGTATTACATTACAAACAATTATTAAAGATCCATACCCATTTTCATTACTTGGTCAATAAATATATATAACTGCTAAGATTTTCATAATAAAAATAATAACAATTAAATCAAATGTATTTTATAAAGCACTTTTTACAACAGCAGTCATCACAAAGTGCTTTGACAGACACTCAGCCCAAAACCCCGAAAACGAAGTTAAAGGTTAGCCGTAGGTGCTGGGTTAGCGACTGGTGTTGTGGGTTAATGGTCCAGTATACTACAGTTTTCCAACCTGGCGTGCGACAATGTGATGTCACGGGAGCACCGTAACTATTTATATTTGTGCATGGTGCTCGCGACACTAGTTGCAGTCTTCTCCTGAACAGAAATGTCGCAACTGAGGAGAGGCTACCGACTTTGATATTTTTACGGACTAGAAGAAGAAGAAAAAGGTAAACGATGGCAAAACTGGGAGCAGTATTGACGTTAATGTCAACAGTGGCTACGATTATCTTAACTGTGTTGTTATGAACCATTTACAGTTTTATTATGAACATTAACTTTGTTATTATGAATCGTTAACTGTGTCCTCGAACTCGTCCATGCTTCCTGTTTCTGTTGTTTTGTGTGCCACTGGCTCAAAATCCCAGTTTGAATGCGTTAAGTATACTGTAGGGATAATGGTGACGTCTGCGGGGCTGCAGCTGGATGCCACTCAGATCTTCTGTGTTCTGTAGCTAAACGGACATGCGCACTAGCAACAGTTTGTTTGTGTTGTCGTAGCAACTGGTAGCAATGGCCCACTAGACATGGGCTGTTTCTCAATACCAAGAATGCAAAGAACGGACTTGTGTTCTTGGGGAGAATGCTCTTGCTAGTTGTTCTTGGAAGAATGAACTCACAAGGTGACGAGCACACAGAATGCTGCTGACAGTTTGAGACGATGTGCTCTTGCTGGTATTGCGCAATAATACAGACGCCGTCTGCAGTACCCAAACATAACAACAATTATTGAAGATAACAGCCAGGGCCCGGTTCCCCAAAACGTTCTTATCGCTAAGTAGTTCTTAACCTATTCCTTAACCTCTCTCTTAACCTAATGGCACGGTTCCCGAAACGTTCGTACGCTAAGTATATCTTCTGTAAGTCACACTTTCGTAAGGTTGGTCTGGACCATTCGTAGCTCTCTCTTAGCGTTGTTTGAGCTCAAGCCGCTAGTCGCC
>JACXGM010028253.1:0-14133 GCA_016801145.1 Umbra pygmaea | reverse complement strand
TTGGAATGTGGAAAACATCCCACTTTGTAATTTTTTATTTGGTAAAATGTATATTATTTATGGCACAGGTGACATTTAATGTTTTTGCCCTTCAGTTGAGTTCAAAATAAAATGGACACAACGAAAAACAAACACTTTTTTTAAATTAGTCGTTTAGATTAGTCGACCAATCGAAAAATTAGTTGAAAGATTAGTTGTTCGAAAATTTGTGATTGTGGCAGCACTAACCTAAAACAGAAATATAACAAGGTCAATCCATATTTTTTGTATGTATTGTTTTTATTTCTTTGTACAGCAGACAATACACTTTGATTTAATCAAGTCACAGCAGGTCCTATATATATATTTCAATATATCGTCAGACATATCGTATCGAAAAAATATCTATTTTATATCGTGATATCATTTTTTGGCCATATCGCCCAGCCCTATGTGTAATAATACTTAAGACATTTGTTAATATGTATGTTCATTCCTTTCCCTTTGTAGAACACACACACACACACACACACACACACACACACACACACACACACACACAAACTTGGATACACTATTCAACTGTAAAGCCTGTGTACTGCTGTGTTGTGTACAACCAAAGACTGTCAACAATAAACCTATTTTGCATGGAACTGATCAAATCCAGTGTGTTTTGACCGACACCCCATTGAGGAAAGATAGAAATAAACCATCATCTATTACAATCCAACCTTTTTCAGTCCTACTATACAACACAGTGGCAAAGCTTGTTGTAAGGAGCATACCACACCATTGTATTGGTCCTGCATAGCACAGCTTCATGTGTGCTACAACTTAACAGGCTTCTTGAGTGGTATCAAAATGACTAAATGTCTGTAGAGGAGCACTTCCTGGACTCAAATTGTTACTTATGGTGCTCTTTGGAAGGGAATCATAAATAACTCAAGAAACTCCAAGGCACGCTCTTAATTTGAAAAGCCTTTATTAAATGGCTTGGTCATTTTAAACCTTAAGAACCTTCATCAGGGGGTCGACAGTGTTCAAAACAGGAAAATACTTTCTTATACACCAATCAGAAGCCTCCATTTAGCAGAAGCAGGTTTAGGGTTGTAGTATTATACAAAGACCACTAGATGTCCTTCTTGACACTTAATAGACAAGAATTTCCATGAATACACATGAAGGTTACATACAATGCATGCATCACTAAGAACACATTGAAGTAAACGGTATTGTATTATAGGAAAACACTCAAATCAAGTTAGTCTTCATTCTGGAATTACATTATTAAAGGATCATGACGTTGCACTGTTTGCATCTACATACATGAAGACTGCCCGTATTCAGAACCTTTCGTTCCCAAACAAGACAGCATTGTTGCTCCTTTGAAAGTATTTAAATCTCTCCAAAAAACAACTTATAAACACATTTAGCTACTCCTGTTTCTCTGGCAACTGCACAGATTTTGGCTTGTACTGAATGCATTAGCCATACAGTACAGTACAGGACAGTAGGCTAGTAGGCTGTCTGATGTTGACCTATTAGAGTCTGACAAGTCTACCAAAAATTTGAAAGCATAAACAACTGCATCACCAAGCAGACTTCAAAACATGTACAAACAATGTAAATAATGAGCTTAATAGGACCTACTTGTTTCCTGTAGCATAGTAACATCACAACAGTAATGTGCGCGCCCTTCACTGCCCTGCAACTGTTAAGGAGTTGAGGGGCGATTCATTATTTTCACAAGTAAAATGTTCACAACCGTTTGATGAGCACATTATCACACTCCAGCCTGTGCGGTGCCAGGGAATAACCGCACACCTCAGCGGTTGAAGCCACTTGGCCTTCAGCTGCATGATCTTCCAATATTCCAGGATGAGAATGCCTACGTACACACAGGATGGAGTCAAACACCCCAGAACGAGCGCTGTCTTCACATGTTTTTGTTTTCTAGAATTGCAGGTCATCCTCTGGCCCAGAACGAGCGCTGTCTTCACATGTTTCTGCAGGACGAGAGCATTGACCGCAACTACATTCCTGGAAAGGTACGCAGTCTCTCTGTGTATGTCAGTTGGTGTGTGTCTCTTCTCTCATATTGCTATTTTTACATTAACCTCAGTGTCTTGATGTTTACTGATTGTTTATTCTCTCTTTTTTATGCAGGTATGAATGAAGTAAGTCAACATTTTGTCAACACTTAATTACTCTTTGAAGTCTCAGATGATAACATGGCCACCAAATCTTTAGTTAAACACATTAAAACTGACCTGAAACTTGGTGTTTGAAGCATTTCCGTTTGTGTGCAACATCTCCTTCACCAATCGCAAGAGGTTATCTCATCATGTGACTCAATCTTTTGGCATCCAGATTCAGTGATCCAGAGGCGAGTAGCAAAGGCCGAGACCCGTCTGTTTTATCACCTCGTCCCGATAAAGCATACAGGACCACCCCCATTGCAGCTGCAACGTCCTTTTACAGCTGCTGTCGAATGCCTTGTACTGTATATAAAAACAAATATTCTGCTCGATGCCCGGTGCACACACTCCTGTAACGTCTGTATAGTCCAATCACGTTAAACGGTGTGAGTGGCGGGAAGCAGGTCCATTATTGCAGATTGACTTGTATGTGCGATTGTGTTCCTTTGATGGTAACAATCCTCACTTAAATTTTCCAATGTCAAATTTAGCATTTGGTGCCCTAGTTAAGACATCAATGTATGATGTCAAGATAGGCCACATTATCTGATTAGTCTTCCCCTGGTGTAAATTTTTCTCTGGTGAGATTATTTTCTTGAGGGGTTTAGTCCACCAATCACTATGAATATACATATTAACAGTCTTTATCGGTCTTCACCCAGTGATGATTGGTTGTGTCCACATGTGCATTAAATTCAGAATATGCTTTATATGAAATTTTAGGAGAAAATGAATAGCTGCCTATGAGAGGAAAAGTGTTATACTCTCTTCCCAGAATAACGTAACTGATCATGTATATACATGGTTCTGCCGTCATTTCAGTTACTGGATTTTAATATTTTTTTTATCATAGACTGCATTTGCTCGACAAAAAATTCAGCTGTACCTATTTCTCTACCGTTGATACATTGTGTCATTCCTTGTGTAATTGTTTAACTATGGTAATAATCTTAGTTTGTTTATTCTAAATATTCAGTCATATTTTCTCTTGTTGTTTTGGTACCAACAGTGACATCATGGTACCTACAGCTCCTCCAATTGTATGTTTCTCATCTCCTTTGATGGATGTCATTTACTGATAATACCTTCCAAAGTTAAGCAAAATGTAGCGTCATTGAAAAACACTTTTTTTTACAAAAAATGATCTTCCTATAGTTTTTCTTTAAGATTACATTTTTGTTTTGCATTTTCCATTGAAGTGAACATAGTTTTTGTTCCAACATGCTCTTATATTGTGACCTTTTTTTGTAAAATGATTGCTTTTTATTATGTTTTTCTGTAACTTTGCCTTGCATTGTTGAACAGCACTTGTTGCTTTGTCTCTTTGGTCTGCTTATGGGAATGTAATGTCAGGTAATCCAACCACTGTGAAAACAAGAGGCTGATAAATAATCCACACATTTGTATCGATAAAGAAGCTTTCAGCTTTTAAGTTTGCTGATCTCTAAAGTTTTTTTTATTTGTTTTGTCACACTTGATGATAATAATACATAATATCATCATAATTATGTACATTTATTCAAGCATATTGTTTTCTTAGAACTGCCTTGTTGTTTTTACCATCAATAAAATTCCTTCTGCCTGCTCTGCCATGTCCAAAAGTGTCTATTTATTTATTTTTTTCAAACTCTGTTAATGCAATTGATGTTTATTTAATAGTATTTTCTTCCCCCAATCTCCACGAAATATTTAGTACTAATACTTCATGTACTACTTTTAAAATGAGTACTCTTCAAATGTTTTGAAATATATGTGGTGAAATGTTATTTTTTTCATAATGAGCTTTTGGTTGTTCTGCAGATTGTGAATTTGGTTACTGGGCCAATGTTCTGCTTCAAATCCTTGTGAAGGTAAGGCACTTTTGTGAGTACACCCCTCACATTTTTGTAAAATATTTGATTATAACTTCATGTGACAACACTGAAAAAATGACATTTTGCTACAATGTAAACTACTGAGTGTAGAGCTTGTATAACAGTGTAAATGTGCTGTCCCCTCATAATAACTCAGCCATTGTGTGTTCTGACACTTCTATCAGAACCAGCATTAAATAGTTCAGCAATTTCAGCTACAGTAGCTCATCTCTTGGATTGGATCACACGGGCCAGCCTTCGCGCCCCACGTGCATCAATGAGCCTTGGCTGCCAATGACCCTGTTGCTGGTTGGCCAATTTCCCTACCTTGGACCACTTTTGGTATGTACAGACCACTGCAGACCGGGAACACACCACAAGAGCTGTAAAAAAAAAAGAGCTGTTTTGGAGATGCTCTTACCCAGTTGTCCATACATCATAATTTGTTTTTGCTTTTGGGGCTCCGTAGCAGCAGATCAGTCAGGTTGCCCATACTTACCCCTGCCCACTGCTGAAAGCATTTACAATGGACACCTGATCATCATAACTGGACCATGGAGCAATGGAAGGTGGCCTGGTCTGACGAATCATGTTTCCTTTTACAGCACATGGATGGCCGGGTGCGCGTGCGTTGCTTACCTGGGAACACAAGGAACTAGGATGCACTATGAGGAGAAGTCAAGCCAGTGGAGGCAGGGTAATGCTTGACAATGTTCTGCTGGGAAACCATGGGTCCTGCCATTTATGTGAATTTTACTGTGACACACCACCTAAGCATTGTTGCAGAACATGTCCACACTTTCATGGACACTGTATTACCTGGTGGCATTGGCGTCTTTCAGCAGCATAATGTGCCCTTTCCCTGGTGGCATTGGTGTTTTTCAGCAGGATAATGTGCCCTGCCACAAAGCGAAAATGGTTCAGGTTTGAGGAACAAAAGTTCAAGGTGTTGACACTAATTATCTGAACAACTATCTATTGTTCCCATAATGTGGTTCCCAAACCTTTCCTGGAAGACCACCAGCCATGCCACAGTTAACTTTACGGCTTAAGATTCACCCGAATGAGTACAAACTTCATAATTAGTAGACAAGTTGAATCAGGTGTGCTATTCAGGGGTAGTTCAAACTCAAGGACTGGCTGGTGGTTGCCTGGGAGATCCCTGACGGACTGGCAAATTTAGATTAGCTCTGCAAGTCAGTCTGGCCGAGATCCCATTCAAGCCCATTTTCCATTCCAAATCGAGGCACCAATCACAACCGTTGAGGCAGGCTTTATACGATAACGATAGGGCAGCTTTATACTGTCATTGGTTGAAGCAGACAATTATAACGATGGCTGCTGCAATGGAACATCCGCAATATCACTTATAATATCATATAATGTGATTTTAAGGTAAGAATTGACAGATACATGTATTAAGATAAATGTAGGATATTTCGAAAGTGAATACTTATGCAATTACTTTTTTAGTTCTAAGAAGAACTATAATTGTAATTGCAAATTCAAAGGGTGTCAACTAAAATGGGATTATAAGCTCTTTTACAACTCATTATTAGCCAGCAGCATAGAGCCTTGTATCCAACTGCTGGAAGATAAGCAGGGTCAGGCCTGATTGGACACTGGATGGGAGACAAAAAATGCTGCTGGAAGTGGCGTTGGAGGGCCAGTAAGAGGCACTCCACTTCTAGTCTTACAATCACAAACAGGATAGTTTAAGGGGCATCTGCCTTGTGTAGGGTGCTGACCCTGTGGTTGATAAAGATCACATGGTACTTTGGGATTGTAAGACTAGGGGTGTTAACCCTGGTGTCCTGGACACAGTTCCAATCTCGCCCTCATATCATCATGGCAACCTAATCATCCGCAGCTTTCAATTTGTCTCGTTCATCCTGCTTCCTACAGCCTACTACTCCCCAGGCCATTGCTTCAAATTACAGTATGTTCTCAGTCAACTTGCCTGGTAAAAATGAAAAAATAATTGCTACTCTATCTACAATGTTCTTTATCACTAGCAAGCAGAGTTCTGTAAATGTATTTGCATCATATTTTCAATTACAATTAAATAACACGAAATGGAAGTACACTTTCTTTGTGTGTTTAACTTTAATGATACTATGTGTAGTATATTAAAGAATAGTCAAAATTGTATTGTATTTGATTGTTTTATATATTTAAATACTTTCAGTATTACTGAATGTCAGTATCTTCGGAATTGAAATCAGATTTAAATTAGAGATGAGACTAGACCATTCAGAAAAGCAGTTCTGGTGTGAGGCTGGTTTCCCTCTAATGTTTTCAGGAAGGTGCTTAGATATTAAACAGGACTTGAGAGACTTGGTAGAATCTTATTGTAAAACTGTTCAAAGCTTTAGTAGCTGCCAAAGGTGATTCTGTCACACAATACAATAACTCTGGGTTATGAAGACATGCAATCAAGATATCTTCATAAAAAAATTCAATCATTTGGAAAATGTTCTATAACATTTGCTCACTTTGATGTGTGAGGAAAAAATAATCCTTCTTTAAATTAACTTAAGGGCAGAGAGTGTGCAAGCGGTCACTAACCACAATAGTTCTTAGCCAAAAGTAGAAATATTTCTTAATTACCCAAGTTTTCCTGCTTCATAAGCAATCCTTGTTAAAAAGTCAACTCTTGGGATAACTAATAACTTTCAGAAATAGGTCAGTGTGGTTATAAGATTACACTTCATGCATGATTACAGTTTTGAATGCTGTAGACTCACGGCTGGATGTATGGGGTTACTGCATCTGAATGTAACCTGTTCCTTTTAATCTCTTTCTCAGTAGCAGACTCCAGGAATCGACAGGATTAACGGGGGGAAGTAGTCAGGGGATTAATCTTATCACAAAAATAGCTTGTGAAAAAACATCTTCATGTAAGTTCATGTAATTAGACACATTTTTCTGTTTAGATTTAATTGAAAGTAGCAGTAAGACTAATAGGATTTTCTGCTCATTTCTAGCCACACACGTATGCAATAGAGTTAGCCAACTGTAGATAACCTGTTGTTGGAAGAAATTACCTGCAAAGGGATGTCTGGGAACAGGTATTAATAGGATTCAGAGATTGACATTAAAGTCTCTAAGCTGTTTTTTTTGGTTGCTCCAATTATCATGATCACTAGTCTTACATTTGTAGGTTAGCAATTTATATGTGGAAGTGTAATGTATTGCATGCATTTTACCTAGCAAACGTCCACCTATTATCAGCCACCCACTATTATCGGACACTTCTAGCGGTTGGAGGAATAAAATCTTCTTTTGTTCAAAATAGACATTCACTGAAAAACAACAGTACATTTTGCCATCAAGTATACACTTTCAGCTAGATATCCATAGATTTTCATACAAATGTATGGAGGTTAAGCTATTTATTTCTTTCTATGCAAAGAAATATTTGTCTGTGTCATTATTTCCTTGACAGGAAGACAAGCAAACAAGCTAACTTTCTAGTAAACTCTTCGGAGAACACTACTATGTAGCTTTTTGAGACAACAATAATTACATTAAATGTTATGTAATTGATCAAAGTAGGGATGTGGCCAATAATAGGGGGTTATGTGCTACTTCAAACAGATGTTTTCCTTTCAGTCTTCTCCATTACCTTTAACAGAGTTTAATTGTATGAGTTTTTCCCTGATAATAATTTAAAAATAACAACTATGCAAATAGACTCATGTGAAGGACTAAATACTGAGGAGGAACTGCTTGAAGCTATCAAAACATTTAAAGCTGGAAAAACTCCCGGACTGGATGGCATTCCAGTAGAGGTATACCAATTTTTTTTGACATGTTAAGAGGTCCATAATTGGCATGTTTTAATCATTCGTATAGAAACGGTAGATTGTCAGACACACAACAAGGCCTGATTTCATTATTATTGAAACAGGACCCAAGTGGAGCATGTAAAGACCCTGTATATTTAAAAAACTGGTGAGCTCTTACACTGCAATGCTGTGATGCCAATTTTTTTTGCCAAATGCATAGCTCTTAGAATTAAAAAGTTTTTTTCTGATATTATTAATACTAATCAGTCAGGCTTTATGCATGGACGATACATTGGAGACAATATAAGACAAGTTTTAGAAACAATAGAACACTATAAACTATCTGGACTATCGGGCCTAGTTTCATAGCTGATGTTGAAAAAGCCTTTGATAAAGTTCGATTGGACTTTATATATAAATGCTTGGAAATTTCAATTTTTTAAAAATGGGTTAAAGTTATGTATAGTAACCCTAGATTTTAAATTATAAATAATTTCTATATCTCGCAACATTTCAATCTGTCAAGAAAAGTTAAGCAGGGCTGTCCACTGTCTGCTTACCTTTTTACTGTTGCAATTGAAATGTTTGCCAATAAAATCAGAACTAACAACAAACTTAAGGGCCTGGAAATCCATGGCTTACAAACAAAGGTATCTTTGTATGCCGATGACTCATGTTTCCTTTTGCAACCTCAGTTGGAATCACTAAAAAGCCTCCTAAAGGATCTAGATAACTTTTCAAACATATCTGGATTAAAATCTAATTACGATCAGTGTACTATACTACGAATTGGAGCACTAACAGATTAAAATTTTACATTGCAGTGTAGATCAAAGTACCATCACAGTGGGTTGATGGGGATGTGGACATACTGGATATACATATACCATATGAAAGATCGAGGTGTATTCAAGAAAATTAATTAACAAAAATAGCTAAAATAGATAAAATATTGCTACCCTGGAAAGGACAGCACCTATCTATTTGTGGTAAAATCACCTTAATCAACTCTCTAGTAATATCACAGTTTACCTATATGCTTATGGTTTGCCTTCTCCCAATGACATATTTTTTAAATTATACGAACCAAAAATATTTAACTTTATATGGAATGGTAAGCCAGACAAAATAAAAAGAGCATACTTGTATAATGAATATGAACACAGAGTTGAAAAGCTATTGAACATTAAAGCTTTGGACCTTTCATTAAAAGCATCAGTTATACAAAGGATTTACCTAAATCCTAATTGGTTCTCTAGTAAGCTAATAAGAGTATTTCACCAATTGTTCATTAAGACCCTTTTTCCAATTCTAAAAATTACAACAGACCGTTTTCAGATATTTGAAAAGGAAACCATTTCTAAGATGTTGTTATTTTTCAATCAAGCCATGAAAAGTTGGTTGCAATTTCAATTTAATCCACTTGAAAATAGGGACCAAATTTTACAACAATTATTGTGGCTAGATACTCATAAACTAGTTGATAAAATGCCTGTATACTTTGACAAGATGTTTGGAAAAGGATTAATATTTGTAAATGATATCATAAATGAAGCCGCTGGAGTGATGCCTTACATACAGTTAACAAAAACATATGGAGATGTTTGCTCCCTACAACAATACAATCATCTAACTGCAGCAATACCATATATGTGGAAGAAGAAAGTACAAGAGGGGAAAAGGTCTGATCTTGTCTGTCAAGCATGTATCAAAGATCACACATGGATGAAGAAAATATGAATAAACAAGGAAATATACATATCCATCTAAGAACAAAAAAACTGGTTGCTGTTCCATATATATTATAAAATAGCTGAGAAAAAAGTTTGATGTTCGGATCCCGTGGCATAATGCTTTTGGATTAATATGCAAAACAACACCAGACTCCAAAGTTTGAATACTGTATTTCAATTCAAATTATTATACAAAATACTGTCAACAAATAGAAACCTATAGAAATGGGGAATACAATCTTCCCAAGTCTGCAGAATTTGTTCAGAGGAAGCAGAGTCTATAGATAATCTTTTTTGGTACTGTCCATATGTAGCATGTTTTTGGTCACAGGTACAAGAATGGATGAATAAATGCAATATTTATCTTGAATTAACATTACAAATAGCAATACTTGGAGATTTAAAATGTAATAGTCAATTAATAATATGATGATTATTTTAGCAAAATATTTATCTTTAATTCCAAACTGGTGGAGTCATTGACAATAAAAAGTTTTCATAAGTATGTGAAGCATCACAGTATTGTAGAAATACACATGGCAAATAGAAACCCAATATGGCTGTGGCTAAGAGATAGATGGACAATATTGAATTTAACTAAAGAGTTGATCAAATAAAACCAAGATCTGTAAAAGGCACATAAGATTTGCAAATATTGTAAAAATAACACATTGGATTATATGAATTATGTGGTGAACAAAAAATAATAATTGAGGAAATATAAAAGGTATAAGCTAGAGCTATATATTAAAATGGCAAAATGTATTTGGTCACAACAATTGGTCAGGTAAAGGTTAGGATGGGGGTAAAACATTGAAAGCAATAATATAATAAATGTGTGGGATTGGAAATGATGCATGTTTTAGAACGTTTGTCGAATACTGAAGCTGATCCTTTCCCTAAAAAAAAGTAAAAAATAAAATAAAATAATAGGGGGTTGTATATTTTCAACATTTCAGAACAGGATATTCGGTAACAAGCTATCTAACATTGTTATGACACTATTATTGCAGAACATAGACAGTTTGATGCAATGATAACACTGTAAAAGAAAATGTATTTCAAACAGCTGCTGAGTATGCCGATAATAGGGGGTTCTACGCTATAGAAATATGTTTAGGCACCAAAAATGTTTGTATAGGAATTCTACGATGTGTGCACAGTTTATTAGGCAAGTCAGTATTTTGACCATATCATCATTATTATGCATATTTTCCAATTCCAAGCTGTATGTATGGAATGCTTATTGGATTTAAGCATATCAGGTGATGTGTATTTGTGTAATGAGGGAAGGTGTGGCCTAAGGAGATCAACACCCTATATCAAGGTGTGCATAATTATTAGGCAGCTTCTGTTCCTCAGGCAACATGGGCCAAATAAATTAATTTAACTGACTCAGGAAAGTCAAAAATTGTAAAAAGTCTTTCAGGGTCTTGCAGAGGGCTGCAGCACTCTTGAAAATGCTAAGATATTGGGGCGTGATCACAGAACCATCAAACGTTTTGTCAGCAGCAGTGGCAGCAAAAACTGTCCTGTCCTGTTAGTAGTGTCCTGTACACTGTCCTGTGACTCCCATGACAGTCCCGGGACATTATAACACACTATTACAACACTAATACACACTGTTACACACTACTACAATACTAATTAACACTATTACAATAGTAATACACACTATTACACACTATTACAACACTAATACACACTATTACACATTGTTACAATACTAATACACATTATTACACACTAATACAACACTAATACACACTATTAAACACTAATACAATGTCACAGGACAGTGTACAGGACAGTGTCTGACTGTCCCGGGACAGTCATTGGAGTCACAGGACAGTGTCTGGTAGTCACTGGGCAGTGTACAGGACATTACTAACAGGACAGGACAGTTTTTGCTGCCACTGCCTCTCCATTTTGTTGCAAATAGTCAACAGGGTTGCAAGAAACGTGTTGAGTGGAAAAAGACACAAATTAACTACCAAAGATTTGAGAAGACTCAAATGTGAAGCTACCAGGAACCCATTATACTCCAGTTCTGTCATATTCCAGAACTGCAACCTACCTGAAGTGCCCAGAAGGACATGCTCTTCAGTGCTCAGAGACATGCCCAAGGTAAGGAAGGCTGAAATCCAGTGCTTAATTTGAGTGGGATCTGGCTGGAACAGGATCCGGGACCTCCCAGAATTTGTTCCGGGACCTATTTTGGCCAGATCCGCTAGCTCTCAGGCATGATTTTTCTTTCTTACTTCTATCAATGTTTGCCGTCAATGCCATAAACATTCTAATAAAGGGATAAGAGTTCAATCAAGTTACCTATTCTTCCTCAATAATACTGTATGTTGGCTACTGATATAAAGCTGTCATGTATGGTAAAAGCATCAAATCTTCCTAGCTGAAACCAGTGTTGCCATGTCTGTGAACTTTCCAGGGGAGCACTATTTCAATATGAAAAAAAAATAAAAAGATTGTCTCTAATAAAGAAATAAAAGTTACAAAATAAGAGATTAAGGGTAACGGAAGTCCGTTAAATATTAATTTAATTATAGAATCAAGTATTGGAAAAATATGTAAACTCTGTGATACATAAAGAAATTGAACTAGTTTGTAGGCATTTTCCATTGTTTTGAGTCCAAAATTCCCCAGAACCTGGCGACCATGGCTGCAACACTTTCCAGAGCTGTGTTGTTTTGATTCGTGGTGTCAGCGTAGTGAGTAGGCTACTGAACTTGAAACAAACTGTGGTGATTAAATCCTGAGAAGTCAAAACAAGGGAAGCTTGTTGGAAAACCAAGGTAAAACATATTTTTTTTCTGTAAAGATGTAATTATCGTCACTGCTGATGAGTTTCATAGCTATCCTGTCCAGGAGGTGACAGACTGTGTAGGCTGGACCGCCCTCAATGAGGCGCGGAGGTGGAGGTCTAGGCAGAGGCGGCAACAGGGGACTGAGACGGATGGGTTTGAGACATGAAACATGAAAAACACGGTGGATTTTCATTGATGGAGGGAGCTTGAGTTTGACGAAAACCGGGTTGATGACCTTCTCCATGATGAAGGGACCCAGGTTATGGGATATGAGCTTGCGGTAGTCCGACCGGATGGGGATGTTCCTAGACGACAGCCATACCTTGTCTCCCGGGGTGTAAGCTGGAGCAGGGTTTGCCTGCTGTTGGTACGTCTCGAAATTCCTAAGAAGTGCCCTCCGTGCCCGGTGCCAGGTCCGGTGGCACCGGCGGATGTGGTTCTGGGGCACTGCCAGGTCCTTCTCGTGGATGAGGAATGGGGTGGTGGGTATTCGTACAAACATTCAAAGCCTGACATACCTGTGGCTGACGTGGGCAGGGTGTTGTGTCTTCCATGGACCGCTGGGATAAGACGGCTCCGACCCCCACATCTGATGTATCCACCCCCACAATGAACTGATGGGTCGGGTCAGGTTGGAACAGTACTGGGGCAGAAGTGAAATGGCGTTTGAGCTACAAAAACACGGAATCGGAGGCCGGGGTCCAGGCAAAGGATCTAGTCAGGGAGGTTAGAGCTGTCAAAGGGGCGGCAACCTGACTGTAGTTCCTGGTGAACCTTCTGTAGAAGTTGGCTAATCCCAGAAAACTCTGCAACTTCTTACGTGTGTCCGGCGTAGGCCAGTCCAGAACAGCAGATACTTTCGCCGGATCCCTTTTGACTTGGCCCTCAGCTACAACGTAGCCCAGGAAGGTGGTGGACTGTGTGTGGAACACACACTTTTCAGCCTTGACAAGCAGACGGTTCTCCAACAGACGAAAGAGGACCTGGCTGACATGCTGGACTGAAGACTTGTACGGTGCTGTGTGGTGCTTTGCCGTACGGCACCAGAACCGGAAGTTGATGTACCACTGTGGAAGAGCTAATATGTCGCTTTCAACTATGGGTTTATGGGATTGCAAGAAAATCTTTGACAGCTCTGTAGATAGTTTTCGTATTTTTAATGAATACTAAACTGAAAAAGCTTCTGCCAGTCACCTTGATTTGTATGTAATGATGTTGTCCACCATGTTGAAATGCGGAAGATTGATTACAATGTTGATTGCGGTGTACACGTGTGTCTGCATTACGATGCAGTATGGTGATTTTTTGCGGTGCCTGGTGTGAATTCAGCATGAGCTTTTCCAGTAACCTATTGTCTTATAAAGCTTTACATTTTTTGTCATTTGAAAAACAGACTAATGAGTTTATTATTTGTTTCTACTGTTCCAAACAGTCATAAACATTTAGCTAAATATTTGAAACAGAGCAAATGATTTTTGTTCATTTTATCGAGCATTGAATCATGTGACCATATTCACTAATTAAATTAAAAGAGTTGACTATTAAAACAAAATGAAATATAAAATATAGCTGCGAGCAGCGATTGCGGGCCCAAGCCGCTGGCACCGCAACCCCGGTGCCTTTAAGCCGCTGGCACCGCAACCCCAGTGCCTTTAAGCCGGTGGCACCGCAACCCCGGTGCCTTTAAGCCGGTGGCACCGCAACCCCGGTGCCTTTAAGCCGGTGGCACCGCAACCCCTGTGCCTTTAAGCCGGTGGCAT
>JACXGM010028252.1:0-14131 GCA_016801145.1 Umbra pygmaea | reverse complement strand
TGCCTGGAACACCTCCCTAGGGAGGCGCCCAGGGGGCATCCTTACCAGATGCCCAAACCACCTCAACTGGCTCCTTTCGACGCAAAGGAGCAGCGGCTCTACTCTGAGATCCTCACGGATGACTGAGCTTCTCACCCTATCTCTAAGGGAGACGCCCGCCACCCTCCTGAGGAAACCCATTTCGGCAGCTTGTACCCTGGATCTCGTTCTTTCGGTCATGACCCAGCCTTCATGACCATAGGTGAGGGTAGGAACAAAAACTGCCCGGTAGATTGAGAGCTTTGCCTTCTGGCTCAGCTCTCTTTTCGTCACAACGGTGCGATACAATGAGTGTAGTACCGCCCCCGCTGCGCCGATTCTCCGGCCAATCTCCCGTTCCATTGTTCCCTCACTCGCGAACTAGACCCCAAGGTATTTGAACTCCTTCACTTGGGGTAAGGCCTCATTCCCTACCTGGAGTAGGCACTCCATCGGTTTCCTGCTGAGAACCATGGCCTCAGATTTAGAGGTGCTGATCCTCATCCCAGCCGCTTCACACTCGGCTGCGAACCGATCCAGTGAGTGCTGAAGGTCACAGGCCGATGATGTCATCAGGACCACATCATCCGCAAAAAGCAGCGATGAGATTAGCCTACTACTAATTAATACCTATTGCACTTATATTGTTTTGCAAATAAAATAACAAGTTATTCACATAGGCTAATTAACTCTACACACTCACACTGTCATGTCAGGGTGACAAATAGGACGAGCCAGTTCTGGGGCCTCATTTATAATTGTGGCGTATGCACATAAGAAGACGTACGCAGCTCTCTATGCAATAATTGGGATTTACAAAAAGCAAACTTGACAGGAAAAGTTGCAGTCCTTCACGGCAACTCTGACCCATGCGTACGCTCAAAAACGGGTGAAATTAGAAATAGCGACACTGCCGGCAGATGGGTGAAACACGTGAAGCTGTAGACCGTTGTGTAGCTAAACAAAATTTAAATACTGCCTCTCATTAGTAATATGAACATTTCACAAAGCCCTTCTCAAAATCAATAGCCTGTGGTGAAATACAAGTAAAATAAAACAAGATTGTAGCCAACATAAATGCAAATAAAGACACATTTGCAAAAAGAACGCTCAAATATGTTCTGTAATTATGTTGGCATGTTATGTAATTAATCCTCATAAATACTACGGTAAACAGAACAAAATCATGTTTAAAACTGATATTCTTGTCAATGTCTCTGTCTGGCGGAGCAGAAAGACAAATAGATTATGATGGATAGATATATATATATACACTCGGTAACACTTTAGAATAAGGTAACCTTTATAAAGGGTCTTTAAGGGTCTTATAATAACACTATTAATGGTTATTTAAGCATTTGTAAATGCATTGTAAACCCTCTGTAAGCACATTCCTCACAAAAGTCAAAAAGCGGGTCAGGTTGCCAGATACTTACTTCTATTTTTTCATTTATTAATCAGTTATAAATGTAGTTACAAATGCTAATAATAATTACACTTATTTACCTCATTTTAATGGTTGCAGATAAATACAGTAATTTGTGGTTATTTCTCCACGTTCAATTGTAATGTTGTGATGCTTTAATCTTGCCATTCAACACTGTATCTGATTATTCTCTACATAGTTTGGAGTCATGGTGGTTGTTTATTAAATGGTCTAACATGAAATTGTACATGTACATACCGTTGGTGTTCAGTCTTCTGATTTGGTGTCAAATTTCTCATTTACTAGCAGTCATAAAAACCCACCGACTGTGATTTAGCTAAGTGCACTTTAACATCTGAATGGGTTTAATTTATTGTCACTTTTAAGCACATTATTATGAGGTATAAACCTGAAAGGAGATGTTGAAGTGATGTGCCTATTACTATGTATAAACCTAAATAACACATGAAAGGACAGCTTATTTTAAAATAATGTCCACATTACCAATTACAGATGAGTTATAAACACTTTATTAGACCTGAAACACTTTATTCTAAAGTGACATACCAAATACCAGTTAAAAATGTGTTACAAACCTAATAACACATGAAAGGGTACCTTATTTTAAAGTGATGCCCAAGTTACCATTTATAAATGCATTATAAAACCTTTGCAACACTTGAATGGTTACCATATTCTAAAGTGACATGACAATTACCAGTTATGAATGCCTTACAAACCTATACAACACATGAAAGGATACCTTATTTTAAAGTGATGCCCAAATTACACATTTACAAATGAGTTATAAACACTTTATTACACATGAAACACCTTACACTGAAGTGACATGTAATTACCAGTTATAAATGAATTATAAAGCCTTTACAACACTTGAATGGTTTCCTTATTGTAAAGTGACATGACAATTATCAGTTATACATGCATTATAAAGCTATATACCACATGAAAGGATACCTTATTTTAAAGTGATGCCCAAATTAACATTTATAAATGCATTATAAAGCCTTTGCAACAGTTGAATGGTTACCATATTCTGAAGTGACATGCCAATTACCAGTTTTAAATGTCTTACAAACCTATATAACACATGAAAAGATACCTTATTTTAAAGTAATGCCCAATTTACCATTTACAAATGACTTATAAACACTTTATTACACATGGAACACCTTATTCTAAAGTGACATGCCAATTACCAGTTATAAATGCATTATAAAGCCTTTACAACACTTGAAGGGTTACCTTATTCTAAAGTGACATACCAAATACCAGTTATAAATGCATTATAAAGCTATATATCACATGAAAAGATACCTTATTTTAAAGTAATGCCAAAATTACTATTTATAAATGCATTATAAACACTTTATAACACATTATTTATTTTTTTGCATTTTTTCAGATTATCGATTATCTTCCCAATTCCCACTAACAATGGCTTGTTGGCAGCTCCCCAACTCCTAGTACCAATCTGTGGGATGACGAGGGACAAGCACCTGGTTCATCCAACCACATGTCGCACGAGCCGCCGATAGGACAGTTCACAAGTCCTATTTTTAGGTTATATATACATGTTATATATCTACAGAAAGCTTAGACACTCAGGAATGTAGCAAATGTCACCATTCTACAGTAGTTTCAACAAAAATAATAACTTCCCCTCATAATGTGAGCTACGTGCCTTTTACAGATGTGCCTCAAATTAAATGGAATGTAAAACTAGAAACAAGGCTAACACCGTCATTTATTGGGTTATATATACATGTCTTATATGTCCTTAAAGCTTAGAATTGTGGGATTCTAGCAAATATATCGGTCTTAGTGTAGCTATAAAATTCACGACGTTACGACTACTTAATGTCAGCTACACGTCTTGAAAAAAAAAAGTTTTTGTTTTCACTTCATAGTAAATACATTAAGGAATAAAATCAAAGCTCACGAATGCAATATTTAAGTTATAAATACATGTCTCATATGTCCTTAAAGCATAGAATGTTGGGGTTCTAGCAAATATCTCGGTTTTAAAATAGCTATGAAAACGAGATAATTATTAGTCATAATGTAATGTAAACAGCCAGTACCAAAAGCTGTTTTTGTACTTTAAATTAAATCGAATGGCAAAAGGAAAACACGGCTAGCACCCTAATTTTTTAGGTTATATATACAAGTCTTATATTACCTTAAAGCTTAGAATGTTGGGGTTTTAGTAGAAATCTCGGTTTTAGTGTAAGTGTAAAATTCACAACGTTATGGCTGCGAGTTTCAACTACATATATCGCAAACAGAAATGTTTTTTTTCTTCTAAAAAAAAATCGAAATGCCAACTAGAAACACAACTACCACGCTCATTTTTTAGGATATATATAAAAGACTTATATGTTCTTAAAGCTTAGAATCTTGGGATTCTAGCAAAAATTACCGGACTGTTAAATGTATTCATAAATAAATGAAAAACGTAGTGTATTTGACCTGCTCTTCTGAACAAAAGACAGATGTGAAAAGTGTCCAAAAGCTTAGCAATTTCAGCATATACGTCATCCTTATGAAACAGAGATCTTAAAAATGTGCAAGATTAACAAGTTTAACTGAAGACTGACAGAGATAATTTAGGAAAGAAATGTGTTGTTCGTCTCAGGACCCGAATGTAAACGTCATAACGGTGCATTTTTAAAAAAAATATAGTTTCACAAACATAGCTATAGGTCATTGGCTGTTTACTCAATCACTACAAAATGTTAGACTAATGTAGCCAGCCCCTTGTCAACATGATTTGAATTGGATCCAGTATCCTATCTTAATATATAGCTTTGTAGGGTTCTTTCAAAGAGGATGTAGAAAAATAAAAACAGAAAATAATTATGCATTTTCTTTTTTCATTTTGTGCCATATTCACTGTGTATATTTGTTTGAAATGAATTTTACATATCCAAAAATGTAGTCTTTTCTTTAAAAAAATATCAACCATATGTTTGTACTTGCCTCAGGTCCAGTGTAACAAGAGTTTAACTTTGGATATGTTTTTTTAGGCAGAATTTGACAAGTAGGGGGCGAGCCTTAACAGGTTAATTGGATCATGCACAAGATGAATATGTTCAGACTATACTTCCGACTATACTATATACAAGCCATGGTAACAGGACAAAAATAAGCCCATAAAGGATATAGCACAACAAATGCATGGATAAAAATTTGTATAACAGATTTAGTAGAGACTAATTTGTGTGTTAACCATGTTTTTATGTTAAAGGGTTTATTAAAAAGATCAGTGCCCGGTTCCCCAAAAGGTTCTTATCGCTAAGTAGTTAACCTAATAGGAAACCTATTAGGTTAAGAACTACTTAGCGACAAGAACGTTTTGGGGAACCGGGCCCAGTTTAGTTGGAGTTTGTAGCTGTAGAGTACTGTATATTTGATCCCATACCAACTGATGCATGTCTACTTGTCTTCCCCCTTCCCTAGGACTAAGATGACCCAGCTGCCCAGCATGGCTCCCAGGCCTACCAAGACACCTACCCAGAATGTCTCTGCCCTTGCCTCACCTCTACTTACCCTCATCTAACCTCCTGTATTTGTCTCATTCTATCATTCCTGGTGGACCAACCTGCCAACAGGAACACATACACTCCCAAGTTTATATGCAGCTGCTTTTCGAGAACTTCTTAGCCTATCAAAGGTCCCCAGTGTGACTCCATGACTCTGTCCTGCATGTTCCTCACTGCCCTGCAAAGTGTTAAATTTCAATATTGCTTTTATTTTGAAAAAGAAAATCAGAGTTAATGCTGCCAGTATTATATCCTACTGTTAGAAGAACAGCAAGAATGTTTGTTTGCCCATCACTAGTATTTATGCACCATTCATAACCTTAATTCCTAACCTTAATTATTTCCATAAAGTTATTGTTTTGTTAACATTTGTCATGTTGAAAATGGTTTTCAATGCAGGTATAAATGTTAATTGGCACACCACTTTAAAATGAGGTAACCTTTCAAGTGTTTTAAAGGCTTCACAATGCATTTATATGGTAATTGAGACATCACTATAGAATAAGATGTTTCGGGTTTCGCGTGTCAAAGTGGGCTAAGTTGCTGCATTGCAGGACAGTGTACGTCATAATGGTCTTGGGGTCGAGCCTGACCATGGGTTCTCTGACTTTCCCCGGGCCTTCTGCAGGAGGCAGAGCAAAGCACTGCCCAGGTTGTGGGTTAGATGAGTCAGATTATCTGTCCTGACACGTCACTCTGCAGAAACTCCTTGTGTTCAGATCAGGCGCCTGTAAATTAAATCACGGAAGTATAGTCTGTGAACGTATTCATCTTGTGCATGATCCAATTAAAGGCTTGTGTTGAGTGAAGAGTGCAAAAAGAATCGGCGGCTCATGAGACATGTGGTTGGATGAACCATGTGCTCGTCCCTCATCATCCCACAGATCTGTACTAGGAGTTGGGGAGCTGCCAACAAGACATTGTTAGTGGGAATTGGGAAGAATGAATAATCTGGAAAAATGCTAAAAAAATTAAATAATGTGTTATAAAGTGTTTATAATTTATTTGTTAATAAACAACCACCATGACTCCAAACTCTGTAGAGAATAATCAGATACAGTGTTGAATGGCAAGATTAAAGCATCACAACATTACAATTGAAAGTGGAGAAATAACCACAAATAACTGTATTGTTCATCTGCAACAATTCAAATTAGGTAAATAACTGTCATTATTATTAGCATTTGTAACTACATTTATAAATCATTAATAACTGAAAAAAATAGAAGAAAAGTAAAAATCTGGCAACCTGACCCGCTTTTTGACTTTTGTGACGAATGTGCTTACAGAAAGTTTATAATGCATTTACAAATGCTTAAATAACCATTAATAGTGTTATCATAAACCCCTTATAGACCCTTTATAAATGGTAACTTATTCTAAAGTGTTACCATACACTCACCTAAAGGATTATTAGGAACACGCAGTCAATTTCTCATTAATGCAATGATCTACTCAAACAATCACATGGCAGTTGCTTCAATGCATTTAGGGGCGTGGTCCTGGTCAAGACAATCTCCTAAACTCCAAAATGAATGTCAGAATGGGAAAGAAAGGTGATTTAATCAATTTTGAGCGTGGCGTGGTTGTTGGTGCCAGACGGGCCAGTCTGAGTATTTCACGATCTGCTCAGTTATTGGGATTTTCACACACAATCATTTCTATAGTTTACAAAAGAATGGTGTGAAAAGGGAAAAACATCCAGTATATGGCAGTCCTGTGGGCGAAAATGCCTTGTTGATGCTAGAGGTCAGACGAGAATGGGCCGACTGCTTCAAACTGATAGAAGAGCAACTTTGACTGAAATAACCACTCGTTACAACCGAGGTATGCAGCAAAGCATTTGAAGCCACAACAAGCACAACCTTGACGAGGATGGGCTACAACAGCAGAAGACCCCACCGGGTACAACTCATCTCCACTACAAATAGGAAAAAGAGGCTACAATTTGCAGGAGCACACCAAAATTGGACATTTGAAGACTAGAAAAATGTTGCCTGGTGTGATGAGTCTCGATTTCTGTTATTCATTCAGGTAGAGTCAGAATTTGGCGTAAACAGAATGAGAACATGGATCCATCATGCCTTGTTACCACTGTGCAGGCTGGTGGTGGTGGTGTAATAGTGTGAGGGATGTTTTCTTGGTGCACTTTAGGCCCCTTAGTGCCAATTGGGCATCGTTTAAATGCCACAGCCTACCTGAGCATTGTTTCTGACCATGTCCACCCCTTAATGGCCACCATGTACCCATCCTCTGACGGCTACTTCCAGCAGGATAATGCACCATGTCACAAAGCTCAAATAATTTCAAATTGGTTTCTTGAACATAACAATGAGTTCACTGAACTAAAATGGCCCCCACAGTCACCAGATCTCAACCCAATACAGTATCTTTGGGATGTGGTGGAACGGAAGCTTTGTGCCCTGGATGTGCATCCCACAAATCTCCATCAACTGCAAGATGCTATCCTGTCAATATGGGCCAACATTTCTAAAGAATGCTTTCAGCACCTTGTTTAATCAATGCCACATAGAATTAAGGCAGTTCTGAAGGTGAAAGGGGGTCAAACACAGTATTAGTATGGTGTTCCTAATAATCCTTTAGGTGAGTGTAGATCGATAGATAGATAGATAGATAAATAGATAGATAATAAATAGATAGACATTATTGTCCATTGAGTAAAGTAGTTTTCATTGTATATGTCGTCATCAGTTTCAGAATCATAATGTTCATTTATATGCTTTTTGTTCGTTTCATTTTTAAATGTGTTCCATCGTGATGCATGTCTTAACCATTTTGAAAGGTGCAAAAAAATCAATTTATGCAGAACTATTTCCCATTTACAATTAGATTAATACCGACATCTGTAGATTATCAGAAACAGTCAATTGGATAGTTATAAAAAGCCATTCCATCACAATGCGTATTGACGCACAATGGCTGATCTTGATCTGTTAGAAGATAATAATAATAGACTAATAGTGCATTTTATTTAGTGGCACCTTTCATAATAACAGGATTTCTGGCGACTGGCACTTTCCACAGGGAATTGGCTGACAGGTCAGGATTATCTCAGCCAACCCTAGCCGGATTATACCAGATGTGTTAGGTATAATAGGCTTGTCGCATAATTAGCCTACATGAAGTTTCCGTACCTTGTGGGTGAACAGGCAAACACAAAAGCACAATTTGCAGCTATGTCCGGTTTCCCAAATGTATCAGTGCTATTGACTGCACTCATGTTGCCATAAGGGCACTGAATTTGCTGTCATTAATCGTAAGCATTTTCATTCCATCAATATCCAAATAATTTATGATGCCGACAACTAACTAATCTTCCCCCAACCGTGGCAGACTTTCGCGATGAAGCGCTAGACGCTTTTTGGCATCAACTTTGATGTCTGACCACTTTTTTTTATTTCGCACATGGTCCGACTCTCAGGCTGTATTCACAGTGTCTCCAAACTTTTGCCATTCCAACGCTTTTTTGGCATTAGTAATGGCCACACTGTGCCCTCCAAACAACATTTTCCTCCTCTTTTACACCTCACCAACAATCATTTCTACTTAACATTGAGCGAAGTTTCTTTTTTTGGTTTTCCTCTACTTTGCAGCCGCAAAAGGTTGGGTTTTTATGTCTCATGTCAGGGCCCCCCTAGTTCTCATGTCAGGGCCCTTATGTCTCAAGTCAGGGACCTATGTTTTTCTGTTAAGGCCCCATGCTCTTCAGATATAGCCACTAGCCCACATGTTAGAGCCCTTTGCTCACCAGTAGGAGCTCTTAGCTCTTTTGTAGAGGGTCCTTCTCGTGTCAGGGCCCCTAGTTTTATAATTAACCTTTATATAACCAGGTTGGCACGTTGAGAACAATTTCTCATTTACAATGGCAACCTGGCCAAGATAAAGCAAAAAGGTCCTCATGTCAAGGACCCTAGTTCTTATGTCAGCACCCCTAGTTCTCATGTCTGGGTACCTAGTTCTCATGTCAGGGCCCTTATGTCTCAAGTCAGAGACTTATGTTCTTCTGTTAAGGCCCCGTGCTCTTCACATAGAGCCCCTAGTCCACAGGTTAGAGCCCTTGGCTCACCGATAGGAGCCCTTAGCTCTTTTGTAGAGAGTCCTCAGTTTCAAGTTTCAAGTCCAAGTCCTCTAGCCTCAGCCTCCAGTCATTTAGCCTCAGCCTCCAGTCATTTAGCCTCAGCCTCCAGTCATTTAGCCTCAACCTCCAGTCATTTAGCCTCAGCCTCCAGTCCTCTAGCCTCAGCCTCCAGTCATTTAGCCTCAGCCTCCAGTCATTTAGCCTCAAGCACCAGTAATGTAGCCTCAGGCTCCAGTCAGTTAACCTCTGGTCCCAGTCATGACAACCGGGCCTAATATTCTAAAACTAGATCCCCTAGGTCATCCGGTATAGCACCATACTCCCAAATATTCATTACTTTGAAATTTTCACCAACAATATGGCATCCACATAATAGCTATCAAGGGGTGAATAATGTATCTCTTGGCCTGCCAAAAAAATTACCAATCATTGTCAAATTTAGCATGGTATGCGTGGAAGTGTAAAAAATATGATGCTACAAACAGCATTTTCCTAGCCTAGAAATATAGACGCACCCTAACGGCAGCAAATTTAATTTGCAGCTAGGGTCATTATAGCAACTCTCCGTTGGACTTGCGAGCTGGAAAAAACTAATTCTGGTCAGGCCAATCATATCGTGTATAGAGTCGGTGGGCGGGCTTAACGTAATTACGGTAAAGCAAAGTAGATAGCTGTTCGCCAGCAGCAGCAGCCATCTTTCGAATAGGCTTTGGCCGCGACTCTGGAAGACTGGAGTTAAGTTTTCCTTTGAGAGAAGAATGGCACTAAAGTCATTATTACAAAAGGAAGATGTGTTTGGAGATTTGCCGACCGGATATTTCATTGCTCTGCTTGGTTGTGGCATTTGAAAGACAACGGATTGAGCCCTGCCAATGGTGAGTTCCCAGACCCAAAATCTTGATGTCGGTTTGGCTTGTCAGGCTAGCATTTTCCCACACAAAACCAATTTTGTGTCAATGTTGAAAATGTATTTAATTTCAAAAAATGTCTTCAGAATGTACTGTAGCAATAACAAAAATGCATTTTAAAGCATATTTAACATTTTGTACTAGACAACAGATACATGTTGGACAACTTTGTCCTAAATCTATTCCTACAAAGTTTGAAAGTGTGGTCTGAAGTTGGGGAGGCAAAGATTCAAATGGTGTGCCAATACTCTTTTCTGGTACTTATTCAAAGATTCAAATGGTGTGCCAATACTCTTTCCTGGTACTTTTTCAAAGATTCAAATGGTGTGCCAATACACTTTTCTGGTACTTTTTTAAAGATTCAAATGTTGTGCCAAAACCTTATCCTGTTACTTTTTCAAAGTCACACATAGTCCTGGAAGAAAACTCCCAGCCAGGGTTGCCAGGTCAAACATAATATTCTAGCCCAATGACTACTGAAAAAAACCCGAAATGCATTAAAACTAGCCCAATTTGTTTATGTTGCCACGGAGTAAAAAATTCCAATACGTTTTTCCACAATGTACATATAAATGTGATTTTTTTTACCATATTCTCTTATTTTAATATACTGTCATTTTCTACTCTCCCTCTCTTTCATACACACCACGCAGTAGCTCCTAGGTCACATTAATGTATTTAAAGGAAAATGCTGCAGCTGTGGTTGTTTAAAAATAGCCCCAAAAACCGCAACCGGCGAACAATATATTTTCTACCGCCAAATTGATTTGAAAATAGCCCAATATGGCTAGAAAATCGCGGACATGGCAACACTGCTCCCAGCACTGTTTGAATTGGTGATGGCTACTTAGTATAGATGAAGTTTCTACAATAAATGGCGACATTTTTAAATAATGTTGCTTCCCTTCAAATTGCATGTACCAAACAGAACAAAGATGTCTAAACATAACAAAAATCAAGATTAATGCATATTGTAATGGCACTTAAGTGTAATAATCCCAAATACATATATTTCATTTCTTTGAGGAACACCTGCACAAGTAAGTCTAAAATGGGAAGACTGCAGATTTTTTCTGTAGATACCATGACAATATCTGAAATCTTACAATATCAATAGTTAATTTCAGGACGAAGGCATTTAATCAGTGGCATTCTCAGCATTCATGTAGTTATCATTGTCTGCAGTGGTATTTTCATTTTCAAAGTCCATGGGTGGCTAGTCTGCTCAGCCGCTGCTGACGTCCGGACCCCCTGCTCAGCCGCCGCTGTCATCCGGACCCCCGCCGGACCCGCGTCCGGACCCCTGTCGCTGACGCCCGGACCCCCGTCCGGACCCCCGTCGCTGACGCCCAGACCCCCGTCCGGACCCCCTGTTGTAGACGCCCGGACCCCCGTCCGGAACCCCTGCCCGGACCCCCGTCCGGAACCCCTGCCCGGACCCCCGCCCGGACCCCCGTCGCTGACGCCAGGACCCCCGTCCGGACCCCCCGTCGCTGATGCCCGGACCCCCGTCGCTGATGCCCGGACCCCTGTCCGGACCCCCGTCGCTGACGCCTGGACCCCCGTCCGGACCTCCGTCGCTGACGCCCGGACCCCCGTCCGGACCCCTGTCGCCGACGCCTGGACCCCCGTCCGGACCCCCGTCGCCGACGCCACCTCTGGACCTCCCAGACACCCTGCCACCAGGGCTCCCAGACACCCTGCCGCCAGGGCTCCCAGACACCCTGCCGCCCTGGCCGCCCGAGCTGCCTTTCCTCGGGCAGCCTAAGCTGCCTTTCCCCGGGCCGCCTGAACTGCCTTATAAGGCCGCCTGAACTGCCTTTCCCCGGGCCGTCAGAACTGCCTATCCCCGGGCCGCCAGAACTGCCTATCCCCGGGCTGCCAGAACTGCCTTTCCCCAGGCTGCCTGAACTGCCTTTCCCCAGGCTGCCTGAACTGCCTTTGCCCGGGCTGCCTGAACTGCCTTTGCCCGGGCTGCCTGAACTGCCTTTGTCCGGGCTGCCTGAACTACTTTCCCCGGGCCCCCTGAACTCCCTGTCCCCGTGCCAGTGCCTGCCCCTGTCCCAGTGTCATTCCTTGCCACTGTCCCAGTGCCTTTCCCTGCCACTGTCCCAGTGCCATTCCCTGTCCCTCCAGACCCAGGGCCCCTCTCTGTCCCTCCAGACCCAGGGCCCCTCTCTGTCCCTCCAGACCCAGGGCCCCTCTCTGTCCCTCCTGACCCAGGGCCCCTCTCTGTCCCTCCAGACCCTGGGCCCCTCTCTGTGCCTCCAGACTCCGGTGTTGTGGACTTTTGGAGGGCTGCGGTGCAGAGCTTTTTAATGGACTCCCTTTCGTTTTGTCTCTTCTGTTTTGTCTCCTTGGTTCCTTTCAGTGTTTATACGGTGGTTTTGTTAGTTAGATTATTACCTCATGTGTCCTTAGGTGTACTGCCCTGTGTGTATGTCCCATGTTAGTATTTAGGTTCCCTCCCCTTGTGTGGTGTTTGCCTCCCTCTTGTGCCTCTGTTGTATATTGCATGTTAATATTGATTTGAGTTTGTGATGTCATTGTTAGTACCTCCCATGTCTTGTCACATGTTTCTGTTACCCAATGGATCTCTGTCTGTTAATCCCAAGTTAATTTCCTTGCCCAGGAGTTGCCCATTGTCTCTTGTTAGTAGTTGTATTTAGGTTGAGTGTTTGGTCCTGTCTCTTGTCGGTCAACGTTCTATGTTGCGTGTTCCTGCTGCATGTTCTGTCAAGTATTATTGGATTATCTTCTGGTTTGGCCCCTTGTGGCAGTGTTTGTTTTCCAAGTATTATTTCTATTAAACAAGTTTGATTGCATCTCCTTCGCGCCTGCCTCTTCCTACGCTGACACATGGGGAAACGTGACAATCTATCTGTTGCGAAGCTGCCAACAAGGCAGGGTTAGAGGGAATTGGGAAGGGAGAAAAATCTGGAAAAATCACACATAATAAATAACTAAAATAACTAAGTTGCATAGAAACATTTGCCTTATAAAATGTTATTTTGTAAAATATAATGTTATGTAAAGCTATATCAGACATGAGCTGAATCATTTCTAATAAAATAATTAATATATTTGGCAACATAGACACTCCTTTTTTTTCTAAATAACTAAATCACATTTGGGTTGCCTGTTTATTGAAAATGAGCGGATAAGATTTGGCCTGCATTTGCAAATGTGGCTTTTTGAAAAATAAAAATGACGTTAATTAAAAGAAATGCACTTGATTGCAACCAATAGCCTAGACTCCTATTAACAAAATTTCCAATGGAATCAACTTAATAATTGAAAATTGAAAAACATTAATAAAGCCATAAGCTTGGGCCAAAAGCCATATTACTCTCTATAAAACAGTTTTGCCCCATATTGTTCAGATGTTTGGGTGGCCATAGCAAAACTATCATATTGTAGCAAAATGGAAAATAGGTTTCAGGTATGAAGGACATGATACCTATAAATGTAGTACTCTAGTTTATTATCTCTTACGACTTAATGGCCTAAATATTTATAATATAACTTCTCTGGTAATAGAACACAGCAAACATGATGTTTGCATCTGAATGGAAATCAATTGGTAATGCAAACGTTACGCGCACATTTCACTGTTTAAATAATTTCGGCAGGGTGAAACGCAGTTGAGAAGTGGTATGTAAAAAGTCTAATGACATTCAGTAGGTATATTCATACTGTCACATCCAGCCCAGGGAGGGCTGCGATGCAGAGCCTTTTAATGGACTCCCTTTTGTTTTGTTTCTTCTGTTTTGTCTCCTTGGTTCCATTCAGTGTGTATACAGTGGTTTTGTTTGTTAGATTATTACCTCATGTGTCTTTAGGTGTACTGCCCTGTGTGTATGTCCCATGTTAGTGTTCAGGTTCCCTCCCCTTGTGTGGTGTTTGCCTCCCTCCTGTGCCTCTGTTGTATATTGCATGTTATTGATTTGAGTTTGTGATGTCATTGTTAGTACCTCCCATGTCTTGTCACATGTTTCTGTTGTCCTATAGATCCCTGTCGAGTTAATTTCCTTGCCCAGGTGTTGCCCATTGTCTTCGTTAGTAAGTGTATTTAAGTTGAGTGTTTGGTCTTGTCTCTTGTTGGTCAATGTAT
>JACXGM010028251.1:0-14135 GCA_016801145.1 Umbra pygmaea | reverse complement strand
TGACAGAGCAGTTGATAGAGGAGGAGGTGACGGCCACATCGTAGTTCTGGCCACACTGCAGGTTGGAGATACTGCAGGAGTTAAAGGAGGTGTTACAGGAGGCCCGGTATCCATCCCCCCGGATGGCCAGGGCTGTGTAGTTGTCCACTCCAGGGGTTTGCTGCCACTGGACATTCAACACATTGGAGTTACAGTCCAGGTCTGCCACCACGTTCTTAGGCAGACAGGGAGCTGGTTGAGGCAGAGACAGAAGGCATGTTGGGTCCTGTTGGATCTTTTCAACACACTAACTGTTTGTTCAGCTAGGTTTTACTAAGTTTAACTGTAAGTATCTTGGAGTGTGTGGGATGTCTTACCAGAGTAAAACTCAATGTTAGCATGCAGAGAACTATTACAGAGGTCGTTGGAGGCAACTAGTGTAGCTGCGTACAGCTGCCCGCAGTTCAATTTCATCACACAGGAAGTATAGTTGGAAGTACAGGAATACACACTCCCATCGTTGCCCATCACCACTGCAGTGTAATAGCTGGCGCCAGCGCTCTTGACCCAGGAGATATTGCCGTTGTTGGTTCCACATTCCACAGTTGCTACCAGGTCAGTTGGCTGGCATGGAGCTAAGGGGCACAGAGAGGTCATTTAATGAGGTGTCAGCCAATCGGTGCTGAGATTTTAGACACAAAATGGCCATTCTGTTTCACCAAAGCAGGAACTAAACCAAAAAATATGTAGATTATAATTTGTTACTAAACCACTGTTGGCTTCCTCTACCTGTGAACATTTCCAGTGGCAGACTCCGGCTACTGTTACGGGTGCTGTCACTAGAAAACATTTGGAATATGTAGTGTTCTCCACATTGCAGTCCAGAGATAGAGTAGGATGTGTTAAAGGTGGAGTAGGAAGTTGTACTGTTGACGCCCCCTATCTTCTGGGATTGTAAGGTGTAGCTGACTCCAAACTCTAGGCTTGAGTCCCAGGTCAGGGAGAGGGTGTTGGTCACACAGGAGACTGTGCCCTTCAGGTTGCTGGGTGGGCACAGGGCTGAGCAGACAGAAGACATGATGTAAACTACTCACACAGCACAGTCAATGAGTACGTTTCAACTGGAAACTAGATCTTTAAAAAGCTACAAAACAGAATCTCGTGGTCGAGGAGAGGATCTGTAAAGTAAATAAATGTGCTGATTATTACAACTGACTAGATATAGACACAAACATTTTCTTCTCACATGTTATGAGTTGAACGTAAGCGCTGGGGTCACTACTGCAACCCCTGTTGATAGTAACCACGTTGACATTGTAGGACTGGGCGCAGTGCAGGTCGGTGATAAAGCATTCGGTGGAGTTGGAGCTACAGTTGTGGGTGTGGCCATCATTACTTGTGGCCGTTGCTACATACAGATCTGCCCCGGCTACTGCTGTCCAGGACACAATGCCCATATTGCCGTCCACTGTGACATTGGTGGGGGGACAAGAACCTGACAACAGACAGACAGAGATAGACTGAAGAGCATCTCTTAGCAATAATGTAAGCTATCATCTATGTTCCTGAATAAACATCAACTGGTTTGAGGCTTTAGGGGATTTAGGCATAAGAAACTGGGATGGGAGAAAAACAGGGTGAAAATGTTTTTGTATTTTAACAGTCTCAGTGTTTTCCCACCGTACCTGCATTAAAAGTGTAAACTGTACTGTCTATCCCAGGGCACGTCCTCGAGAAGGGTATGACGGTGATGTCATAGATGACTCCACAGTGCATGTTTGGGATCTGACAGCTGGTGCCGTTAGTTTGACAGTTTCTAGAATCTCCATCTCGACCCAGGGCAACCACGTTGTAGGAGACGGACCCGGGGTTTCCTACCCATGAAATCAGGGCTGAGTTGTTGGCACACACCAGACTGGCACTCACATTCTGTGGGGAACAGGGGACTGGGAACAAGGACAGACCCAGGGACATATGGAGGTGGAGAGACAGGAGGTTAGAGACATAAAACAAGCATGTCCGTGATTATATCTAGAATTTTAAAACATTATGTGGACAACATGTCATTCTTAATAGCCAGTCAGTCATTCTGAAAGCATGCTGTCTCACAGAACATTGATACTTTGTAATCAGTTTGACTACCTGAATGTTTGATACTTTGTAGCCAGTCAGACATCTTACAAGTGTGCAGTCTACATGAACATTTGACATTTTCTAGTCAGTCTGAGAGACATCTTGCTAGTATGCTGTCCACATGAACATTTGATGCAAATTGATAGTGGATATTTCCTGTAAATATTTGAACTTCTTTAAACGATCTGACTTTTACAAAAATTCACAAATGGACATGCCCATTTAACACAAGTCCTTTAAGTAGATAAAGAGAACCCAATTAAACATTGAGGACAATGATCCATTATTAGCTTATTCAAAAGGCATTGGATCCCTACAGAGTTCCATCAGAGGTAGTTGAGCTTGTAATGGCACACATGGACGCGCTGCAGATGAGGTTTACCGTAGAAAGCATCACCACCAAATGGCAAAGGCTCAAGAAGGGCATTATGGCAGGATGAAATATATCTGTGGTCCTGTTAATAGCGGCTATGAATTTGTTGCTTTAGCCAGGAGGAACACGGTTCAGAGCCCCAAAAGTAGTTGACGGCACGAGACACCTATGCCAGGAATGCTTGGGCCTTGGACACTACAGTGAAAAGAGGTGGAGCAGGGCTGATGCCAGAGCCAGAAGAGGCCTTGTGGTGCAAATAGTCTGCGAGGCAGCAGAGGAGGAGCGCCAGGTGAAGGTGATCGGACTTGCCTCTTAGGCTTGATGGACGCACTGGGACCAGGCACATGGGGCAACCGTTGTCATGGAAGGAACTGTGGCAGACCGACCAAGGGAAGTTGACCTTTCTCCTGCGATCAGTGACTTACCTGTTGCTAACACCAAAAAAAATAATGATCTGGGGTGGAGAAGAAGACCCATCTTGCGAACAATGTGGAGCAGCCTCCTGTACACTAAACCATATCCTGACTGTTTGTCTAAGGGCATTGGCAGAAGGGTGGTACAGATGGAGGCATGACAAGGTACTCACAGAAATCGGCAAATGGATGGAACAGCAGCGGTTCAAGGCCAACAACAAGCAGGCCCATCCGCCCGAAGCCATAAACTTTGTGAAAGAGGGAGACAAGGCTCATAAGACAGGCATGGTGGCCAAAAACCCACCCTCTTCCTTGCAACGAGCCTCCGACTGGGAGTTGAGAGTGGACCTGAAGTGGAAGCTTGTCTTCCCACAGACCGTGGCAGTTGATTCTCTTTGACCAGGTATGGTCTTGTTATCCAGGAGCACGTAATCCATCATAGTTGCTGAGCTCACAGTGCCCTGGGATGAGAGGCTAGCCACGTCCCACCAACTGAAAAGCTAAGTACCAAGACCTGGTCAACGAAGCTGTCTTAAAGGGGTGGCATGTAACCAGCTACCCCATTGAAGTCAGGTGCCGCGGGACCCCGGTAAAATCGGTGCGCTACTACCTCCAGAGGGTGTGCCTGGAGTCTAAACAGCTGAAGAAAGCCACCAGGGACATAGCTGCAGCAGCCGAGTCCAGCTCAAGATGGCTGTTGGAAGTGAAGGCTAGTCAGTCTTTGCTGCCTCACTCAGGTGAGGTGTTCAGGTTAAAGGCCCAAACACCTGAGACCCTGAGATCCCTGCTGACGATGCAGAAGGGTCCCAACAACGTGGATGCTCCATGGAATACCATCTCAGAATATCTGCATCACCATAGTTCGTGTAGTTCATGCAGTTGTAGCTTGTGGCAAAGCATCTTTGATGTTTACTTCAACTGACATTAAAATTAGTATTATTATTACATTATCTGTACGTGGCAAAAGTAAGTAAAACTCTAAGATAAGCTGTAATGTTGAATATGGAGTTTCCGAGGCAGGTGCGTCTTTATAATATAATGCTTCTTTATTCAACACAGAAGACAGAAAGAACAAATGAGAAACAACACTAAAACCAAAACATAACACAATACCGTATATATAATAAACAGAAACAAGCATACAACATATACCTTAACAGAAGACAATAAACCACAAAAGACAAACAAGCAGACTGAAAAAAATACCTAACTAATGAGGGGAGGGGCGTGTAGCTGGGGACTAATCAACAAAACTGATAGGACAACTAAAACATGTGACCGGGACATGTGAACGTAAGGTGGGAAATTGAATCAAATCAAAACACACAGGGGAGAAACCACTGAAGACATGAATACAAGATGACTAACCTAACGAGGAACATACACTAACCAAACTAACCACATATATACCAGGGACATTGTGAAATAGCCCCCCTCTTAAGGATCGACATCTGGTGCGACAAATGAAACAAAACAAGACCAGCAGGACCTTGCAGCAGGGCCCACTGATGGTGGAGCAGGGGACCCGGGAGGTGGAGCAGGAGGTACGGGCCATGGCCCGGGAGTGGGGGAACCGCAGGGGTCGGCAAGGCGGCAGGGGACACCGGGGGCGGCCAGGCAGCAGGGGACAATGGGGCCGACCAGTCGGCAGGGGTCACCGGGGGCGGCCAGGCGGCAGGGGACACGGGGGGCTGCCAGGCTGCAGGGGACACAAGAGGCAGCCAGGCGGCAGGGGAAACAGGGGCAGTCAGCTGGGGTGAGGCAGAGGCCAGGTGGGGTGAGGCGCAGACCAGGTGTGCTGAGGCAGAGGTGGAGGCCAGGCAGGCAGAGGCAGAGGCGGAGGTCAGGCGAGCAGAGGTGGAGGCCAGGCAGGCTGAGGCAGAGACCATGCGGGCAGTTAGAGGCGGAGGCCAGGCGGGCTGAGGCAGAGGTGGAGGCCAAATGGGCAGTTAGAGGCGGAGGCCAGGTGGGCTGAGGCAGAGGCGGAGGACAGGCGGGCTGAGGCAGAGGTGGAGGACAGGCGGGCTGAGGCAGAGGTGGAGGCCAGGTGGGCAATTAGAGGCGGAGGCCAGGTCGGCTGAGGCAGAGGTGGAGGCCAGGTGGACAGAGGCGGTGCCACATTAATTACCTTTGGTAGCGTAGCCACAAAGGCAGGTAGTAGTGGTAGCATAGCCTCTGCAGGTAGCCCTGGAAGCTCCACTACATCAGGTAGTACTTGGACACTGGCTGTAGCTGGGCTGCTGTGGACTCAGCAGGTAGCATGGTGGCTACTGTGACGCCGCCCTCTTGGGTAGCTGCTGGGAAGCAGCTCTCTTGGGTAGCTGCTGGGGAGCAGCCATCTTGGGCAGATGCTGGGGAGCAGCCATCTTGTGCAGCTGCTGGGGAGCAGCCATCTTGGGCAGCTACTGGGGAGCAGCCATCTTGAGGAGGTTACTCAGCGACATCTGGTGGAGGAAATATGTCCTACAAGCTGGCAAAGTCCTCATGACTGTAGAACCAGATCCCCCTTTCACCGTAGGGAGGGACACGAGGGCTTGTACTGGTGAGGTATGCGCTCCTACTGAAAGACTACGGCCTGAGTCTAGAGGACTGGGACCTGTAGTCAGAGCACTGGGGACTTCTCCAGTGGAGCTAGGGACTCTAACTGGTGAGCTACTGGCTCTAACCTATGAGCTGCAAGCTTCTACTGGATGACTGGGGCTAGCGTTTATAAAACTTGGCCTAGAAACTTGAGACTGGGGACTCTCTACAGAAGAGTCCAGGGCTCCAACTGCTGAGCTAACTACTTTAACCTGTGAGCTAGGGGCTTTATCTTTACAGCTGCCTGTCCTGATCAGAGACACGGAAGCCCTGACGTGAGACTTAAGGGCCCTGCCTTGAAACATATGGGCCCTTACTTGAGAACATGGGGCCTTAACAGGAGAAATGGAGACCTGACCTGATGAGATGGAGACACAGGGTGAAGGACTGGAGGCACGGGCTGAAGAGGAGAAGGTTTAGTTCGAAGAGCTGGAAGCCCGGCTGGTAGTACTGTAGGCCCGGGATGGAGGGCTAGGTAATTGGGACTCTAGTTTAGGTAAATCTGGAACCAGTGGACACTGGAGAAAATCTCATTGCTTATATAATCCTCTTCTTCATCAGAAAAATCCGCCAGAAGGCCGCCGACCCTCGCCAGAAGGCCGCCAAGCCCCGCCACAGCCGGCCTCATGTCAGGCCTCATGTCAGGCCCCGCCAAAACCGGCTTCGGAGCTCCAGGCTAACGAGGGCCCGGAGGGCCTGCATTTGCCCCCACCGCCGGACTTTGGGGATAACATGGTGACGGAGGATTTGGAGCTCCCTGCTCTGCTGCTGCCAGGGCTTTCTGCTCCGCTGACTTCTGGCTTCCCTGTTTCAAGGATTTCAGGGCCCCTGGATCTGCTGACATCGGAGCTCCCTGCACCGCTATTGCCAGGGCTGCCTGCTCCGCGGACGTCCAGTCCCGCTGTTTTGCTGATGTCTGGAGCCCCGGATCTGATGACGTCGGCACACCTTGATCTCCTGCTGCCATGGCTCCCCGATGCCCAGCCTCACCCAGGTTTCCCTGATGCCCATATTTATCAAGCTTCTCAAAGTGCAATTTTTGTCTTACGTGCTGAGAATTGACAAAATGTACTCCTACTCTGAAACTTAAATATATAAGCAAGTTATCAAATTTCTCAAAGCTAAGACTCACTCTTACTCTCTCAGCTATTTTAGACCGCTCAAGAGTTCTCTCAAGTTGTTAGGAGTTGCCAGTAGGGGCTTGTGATGGCTGAGACAGAGACGTGCGCAAATCTTTTAGGAGAGGAAGAATGTTTTATTAATTGTTTGACGTTGCACAGTTAATTAAAAATGGTATTGTTTGGACAGAGCATGCATCATCTTGTGAGGATAGTCATTCCACAAATGACATTTATGCAGCAATTCATTTTCCGATGAATTGAAGGAGGTAATTATGCTTTGTTTGCAGCAACGCAATGCTGATGATTTGGCCAAATTGTCATGGAAACAATTATTGCACTTACATCTCAACACATTGTCACACGTTTCATTGATTTCCCAACAACGCCCCGCATGATCCAGATTTCCCAACAACAACCCGCATAATCCAACAGAACCAAACACATTTCATGCGTAGTAGCCGGCTTCCCAAAAGTAGTAGGTGCAATGGATGGCACTTATATAAAGATCATTGCTCCCAGCGTCAACGAGAATATTTATATGAACAAGAAGAGGTGCCACAGCATCACCACACAAGTTGAGTTTGATGCAGACTACAACATTTTCGATGTGTGATTTGGTACCCAAATGGCCTAGGTCTACCCATGACGTGCGATATTGAATGAAAGTGGCCCGAAGCAGCTGTTTGAAAGGCACTTTCTGCCGCCAAAGTGTCATCTAATAGGATATAAAGACTATCCTCGTGCTGCTCACCCCTTTGCATATGCCACTGACAGAAGCCCAAAGGAACTACTGTAAAACAGGTAGCCTTTTTGTAAGCTATTTATACACAATTGTTTTTATAGTTTTATTTATAGATCACTGTATCATAATATAGGCAATATTTAATATAGCCCTTCACAGGGCACATCGTATCACACAAAGTGCGGTGGAGATGGATTGGCCAGTGGAAGCGCAGATTCCACATTCCCCACTCAGAAATTCGACTCATTCAGCAAGCAGTGTTTCTTATTCTCTCCAGTTCGGTTTTCTTGTGGAATCCACAATGGCTATAATTACATCATTAACTCTAGCCTATGTATGGGCAGGTCAGTTAACAGCACACTCGTTTGAAATATTTAATTGAGAAATAGTGGAAAACGTGTTGGAAACCATTTTTGATCTTTAATTTACAATGTGTATATCAAAATTGATTTTTTGAAAATTCTTTATTGTCAAATGTTTGTTGAATGTCAACTCCTGTTGTCACCATTGATGTGAATTCATCTGAGAATATTATTAAACAAGTACATCTATTCAGTGATTGGTTCTTGCCTGTGTCGTCATCCAAAATCCCGTTTGCGGCACAGCAAAGTGTCGTGAATCAGCTCTATGACTGACACTTAAGATTTAGTCCTACACTTCACTACAAGTAGGACTGAGATGTATGATAACAAACTTTTAAGCGCAGCTTTGAGCTAAGAATTTTCTTACTCTTAAGTCAAGTCTTAGCAGTGTTTTTAAGAGTAATTCTAAGAAGCTTATTAAATACGGGCCCGGGTCTCTCTAAAACACACAAAAATAAACAAAATGTGAGGTGTTAATTTGTGCATTTTCGTATTTTCGACTTTACGTATGTTTTTGCGGAAATCTTTTTCTGATTGTTTCATAGTCAAACACCTTGCCAGTGTCCTGTCTACCTGAACATTTGATACATTTAATTCAGTCAGACATCTTGCCGGTGGGCTGTCTACGTAAACATTTGATACATTTAATTCAGTCAGACATCTTGCCAGTGTGCTGTCTACGTGAACATTTGATACATTTAATTCAGTCAGACATCTTGCCGGTGGGCTGTCTACGTGAACATTTGATACATTTAATTCAGTCAGACATCTTGCCAGTGGGCTGTCTACCTGTGCAGATCTCTGCATGTGAGCTGAGGTTGCTGTTACACTCTGCTCCCAGGGCCTGGACAGTCACGTTGTATGAGTGGCTACAGTGCAGGTCAGTGAAGGAGCAGCTGGTGCCTGTAGTGCTGCAGTTGTCTCGCTGGTCCCCTCTATCCAGCTGAGCCAGGAAGGAGATGCTGCCCAACGACCCGGTCCAGTTCACCAGGGCTGTGTTGGAGCTGCAGTTGTAGTGTGGGATCACCATGGTTGGGGCACAGGGAGCTAGTGGTAAAAAGGGAGGGGTTCATTGGAATGAGGTCAGTGAACGTTGAACACCACCTGAAAAGGAACAAACCTCTGCGTGTTTTTATTTTTTTTAGATACCAAAAAAGAGGAGAAAGGAGGGAAAAACTGTCAGCGTTTAAGTTTAGGAGCAGCAGGCCCTTAGAATTTGCTTGATTTCTTTTGATTTTATATTGCTTTTTTCCGAGGTGTGGTCACACACACACACACGCACAGAGGCCTACATACCAGTGGTGAAGTTAAGAGATGCGCTGGGTCCACTTGCACATTGGTTTCCCTCGGTGATGGCGGTGACAGAGTAAGTCTCACCACAGTGTAGCCCTGTTAGTTTACAGCTAGCATTGTTAGCAGAGCTGCACCAGGCTTGTTGTCCATCAGTGGATGTAGCATTAGCCATGTAGCCTAAAGCATTAGGTACTGGTGTCCAGGAGAGTGTAGCAGAGTCTGTGCCACAGTTCAAAGAGCTGGCCAAGCCTGTGGGTGGGCATGGAGCTGAGGAAGGTAGAGAGTACAGTGGGATGTTACCTTCTCAATAACTGTTTACATTTTTCTTTGGTTTCATTTTTCTTTGGTTCTCTATAGCTACAGTCTCTTTTCTCTATTCTCTCATCCTTCTCTATCTCATCCCTTTCTCATCCCTCTCTTTACCTGTCATCACCATGGTGATTGTCTCCCCCGTGCTGTGGCATAACCCATTGTCCGCCAACACTGTCACGTTGTACTCCTGTCCACAGCTCAGAGGGCTCAGCTGACAGGAAGTAGTGTTGGTTGTGCAGGAAGTCACTTGCGCTGAGCTGCCCACCTGGGCAAACACGCTATATGCCACGGCTCCAGAGCTAGCATCCCAAGACACAGTCACTATGTCTGTTCCACACTTCAGAGCATAGGACACGTTGACTGGGTCACAGGGGGCTGATGGAGAATAGGGCAAACTTGAGTCAATCAGAGAATTATACTCCTCCTTCTAGGAATATGTACATAGCATAGTGCATTATTTTGTTTAATTAATAAAGTAGTTTCATTGGAGATGTGTTGCTGACAGTTCTTCCACAAGGCTGTGGAACATGCAGAGTTTTTCCACAAGGCTCTTTTAGTTTACAATGCTGGCCTACTGTACCTGTTGTCATCGAGTAGATCTGGCTGACTGAGCTGTTGCAGCTGCCGCCCTGTGACATCACACTGATGTCATACTGGCTTGCACACTGCAGGCCTGTGAAGGGGCAGGAGAGGCTGGTCGTGTTGCAGGATGCTGAGTACCCATTTGGACCCATCACCATGGTTACGTAGGAGTTGGCACCGGGAGCAGAACTCCAAGACGCTACGATGTTGTGTGTTCTGCACGTCATGTTACCTGTGACGTTCTGAGGAATACACGATGCTAAGGGGTATGCACCTGAAGTCAGACAGTGGAAGAATAAAAAACACTGGTAAAAACACTGTAGATTCATTTTATTTTTAATTAGTTTCATGTCTTTAGATGCAATACATTTTCAGTCATGGTTACCTGTTTGAACAAGCTGTGGACTGCTGTTTGGACCACTGCAGCTGCCGTAGGAGGCCATGACAGTAACATTATACTGCTGGCCACAATGCAGACCAGCCAGGCTGCAGGTTGTGTTGGTAACATTACAGGAAACTGCAGTTCCATCCTCAGCCCAAGCTGTGGCGCTGTAGTTCAGAGGCTTGGGTCCAGCATCCCAGCTGACCATCAGGATGTTGGTGTTGCAGTTGAGGAGAGTTACCACATTCACAGGAGCACACGGAGCTGAAGCACAAAGACAGAATTCAGTCAATAATAATTTAATCAGCTAAACAAACAAACATGTATAATCCCAAAGTTGCAATACCTGACTCCTGCAGTAAGGGGGCGCTGTATGAAGACACACAGGTTCCATCAGAAGCAGACACAGTGAGATTGTACTCCTCACCACAGACCACCGTGCCCAGCACACAGCTGGTGGTGGAAGTGTTACAGGAGAGCACTGCGCCATTTGGCCCTACAACCTTCCCAGAATAGGATACTGCGTTGGGGCTTGGAGACCAGGACAGTAAGGTAGAACCAGAGGAACAGTTAATCACACTGGAGAGGTTGGTGGGAGGACAGGGCTCTGAGGCAAAGAAGAGAACAGAAAGATTTTGTTAGATAATTTAATGAATTGAACAACATTAATGAGTTACTGATTCAGCCAAACAGAATGAGTACCAGTGTGAAAAGAAGCAGTCTGGCTCTGAAGGGTGGTACAGTTGTTCTTGTCGGTCACCATGACGCCCACAGTGTACACCTGCCCACACTGGATGTCAGCGATGCAGCAGCTCGTCTGGTTAGAGGAGCACTGAGAATGATGACCCCCATTGCCCATAGCGACCGCTGTGTAATCCATGGCCCCGAGGCTGGCAACCCAGGTTACATCAACAGAGGTCTTTCCACAGGTATGTACAACACTGACGTTAGTGGGTATGCATGGTACTGTCGAGACAGAGGGGGCAGGGTCAGTGTGTGGGTACATCTATAATGCTTAGTGGAGGTTATGAAACACACCCCCACATGTACCTGCATCCATGGTGATGGGAGCAGAGGTGCTAGGACAGATTCCATCAGTATGGGTGACAGTGACGCTGTATTTCTGTCCACAGCGCAGCTGGGAGATGTTACAGCTGTTGGAGTTGGTGGTGTTGCAGCTGAGCCAGCCTCCATCCTGGTCCTCCATAGAGGCTACATAGAATCCAGATTTCTGGTAACTCTGCCACACTATCAGGGCTTGGTTGGCTGCACAGTCCCTGAAGGCCTGGACCTGGTCAGGAGGACAGGGGGCTTCAGGAGGGGAGAGATGGAGGAAGGGATTAAAGGATTTGAGAATTTAAAATACTTGATTTATCCACCTAACAATAGATAGAGTTAACATTTCTTAAACTGTTGAGGATATACATTAAGAACAGTGAAGTCTCGAAGTCTACATTACACTGAAGAGGTATTGATAGTACTATACTGATAGTAACAACACACTCGACCACTGCTATACGTCTTTTTGGATTTCCTATAGGGAACTCCCTCTCCCCTTGTTCAGGAAACCATGACATATCTGGTACACAGACAGAGACTGAAGAGGAAAGTCCTGGTGGTACAGTAAAGACTGTAAAGCAGTGGATTGACCAATCTGAATCCATGCTCCAAGACTGCTTTGAACATGTGGATTTGAACATGGTTCGGGTCGCTTCAGGAGACAATGCGTATAAATTTGTTGTTATGTTTACTAGGTTCAAAAGCACAGACAGATCCACAGACGATGCCACTGAACTACACATCGCCCTGACCCCACAAAAAACAGAATGTGTATGTGAGGATGATGTTTATCAACTATAGCTATGAGTGCCCTCCCTGCTAATCATGAAGCTCATGGCTCTGGGTTCGTCACATACAACATCTTGACTAGCTGCCTTCAGGTGGGCAAGTTTGGCAACATCCTCTCCTCCACACTGATTCTCAACACGGGGGACCCACAAGGGTGCATTCCTCAGTCCCTTACTGTACTTCCCATGCATGATCTGACTAAAGTCTTTCGTGTTGGGTGAACAGTGCGAAAAGTATCGCCGGCTGGGCGACGTGGTTGGATGAACCATGTGTGCGCCCCTCGCCATCCCACAAACCTGCCCAAGGAGTTGTGACATGGGGGCCTCACTGCCTCCCAGAGTATTCCCAGAGTACATGCAACATCAGGTATTGCAGCCACTGAAGTCACTGGAGATCATCAATGTTGCCAGACACCAGAACTATGGACTTTTACAACATCTCAAGTTGATCAGATGTAGCCACTCAGTGGCATACTGTTCAGAAGAGTTAGACTGGTAGACTGTTTCTTCCCCAAGAGCCCCATGCAGCTGAATCGTCCACATTAGTCTTCAGACTCCCTCCACCCCATGAAAAATACCACCCCCCACATACCATGGACAATACCCCCCAACTTTTCCATGGAAAATATCATAGTAAAAGTTTTAAAAAAATGAAAAGATATCGATCCCTCTTATGTTTGAGCCCAAATATGAAAAAACTGTGTTTATTGAAATCACTTTTGCACAGTTTTACTTCTTTAAGTGAATGTATACGACCAAAATAGGTTATTGAGGTATTGGGTGGTGAAAGTTAAGGATGTAGTTTTTTTAAGTCAGGAACGTTCTAATATCATGACATAATTTCTTAAGATATGGAAGCTCTAGTCCATAGATCATCTAGCCTCAGACCGATAACGCAGCCCAGTGTCAGTTACTGCTGCTCTATGTAAAATAACTGACTCATCCAACAGACCCCATGATCCAACTCACCGGTTTCAGCCGCTTCTCCCAAGACCTTTTCTGTGATGCATTCATGGTCTCTTGCAGTGATCCACACACTCAGACTGTCCCCACAGGCCACACCTGGGATGGTACAGCTGTTGTTCTGAGAGCTACAGTTATAGTTCCTTTCTTTGGTGCCGTTAGCCTCCACCATGTAGAACAGAGCTCCAGCTGACAGGTCCCAGGTAGTGATCAAGGAGTCAGACGCACAATCCACTGATGTTATTATGTTCTGTGGCAAACAAGGGGCTAGGGAGGAGAGGAGAGGGAAGAGAGTAAGTCAATTTGTACACATTGTTCACACACACAATTTTGCATTACAGTAGTAGAACCCACAATCACTCACCAGTCCGGACGTGCTTCGGGGAGCTGGTTCCACTGTTGCAGTCGCTGACAGAGTACAAAGTGAACTGGTACGACTGTCCGCAGTCGGTGTCGGTGAAGAAGCATGAAGTGTCCACAGTGACGCACTCCACCTCCCGGCCATTTAAGTCCACAGACTTAGCCACGTAGTAGAAGGTGTTGTTGGTGGGAGCCCAGGAGAAGACGATCAGGTTGCTGGAACACTCACGATACGTCATAAGCTCAGAAGGAGGGCAGGGCACTGGGAGAAGGAGAGGTCAGGGGTTAATGTCAGGGATAAAGACAGAGGTCAGTAGTTTATGGACATGGAAACGGGCAGGAGAGTAAGAGATGTTTCTTGAACAATTGTTTAAAGCTGATGGGGTACTCTGTGTGAGATGGAAAACATTGTACAGTATATGCATCTCTGTTGCTCTGTTCACATGAAGTGTGTAGCAGTGTTTAGGGTACATGGGTTATGGTGACATGTATGTTAAAAATGTTAATATTCTGTTTCTGGACACTAAATAAAAGACCAACAACACAATTGAGCAATGGTAGTGTAACAATAAATTAGGACGGTGACAACATATTCTTAATGTTATTAAGTGAACAGTGACCACCCATCCTGAATGCTCTGAGGTGAACAGTGACGACACATCCTGAATGTTCTGAGGTGAACAATGACAGCCC